>JAQFZM010000611.1:0-28424 GCA_034695785.1 Galumna obvia
ACTCGAATAATGATTTTAGACGAACCGACCACTGGTTTGGATCCCGAGGCCAGACGTAATATTTGGGATCTATTGCTTCGATTGAAAAATGAGCGAACAATTCTTTTAACCACTCATTTCATGGAAGAGGCGGACGTCTTAGGGGACAGAATAGCGATTATGTATGAGGGAAGCATCAGATGTTGTGGTTCTCCGATGTTTCTCAAGAAGAGATTCGGTGCCGGATATCACCTAAAAGTTGCAAAGGATAAAGATTTTAATAAACAACTTATGGAACAAACCCTAAAAAGTTATTTACCGAAAGCACACCTTCACAGCCAAATACAAACTGAAGTGGTTTATGCTTTAGAGTCAGAGAAGTCGACAGAAGTTTTTCCAAAACTGTTCGATGAAATCGAGAAAAACAAAACAAGTTTAGGTATCTCTTCGTGTGGGCTAAGTATCACTACAATGGAAGACGTGTTCATTCGTGTGGGCAATGAGTTTGAGGGCATACATGAAAAGATTGACATCACTCCAAATCAAATGAAGAACAAGCCTTCAATGGTTAACAAATGGACTAATTATTATACCGGTTTTAAATTAGTTTTCACACAATTCTATGCTTTACTTCTGAAGCGGTTCCACTTCGCCAGAAGATACTTACCAATGATGATATTCCAAGTAATATTACCTGGTTTATTGTTTATGTTTGCCCTTTATTGCGATAATTTTATCAAGAGTGCTGACGAAGGCTTAAAGAAAATGGATTTGGATTTATATGAACTCTACGGAAACACTTTTGGTTTCGTTAAAAGCAATGTTTCCACTGATTTAGTCAATAGTTATGTAAGTAATGCTAAAACGCATGAAATGGAGGCCACAACTCTTGGACCATATGAAGACCCGAATAAATGGGCTCTCAGTAAATCGGAAAATGTCGACTATTTCAGGAAGTATTTAATCGGAGCCGAATTCGAGGAAATTGGTTCTGAAATTAAGGGCAAAGTTTGGTATAATAACGAAGCACTTCATACACTCCCCCTTTCGATCAACATTTTCTATGAAAGTCTACTTAAAGATCTATTACCCAATAGAAAGCATGAAAGACTGATTAGTGTTGAGAATTATCCAGTGCCCAGAACAAATAGTGCTTACACTGAATTGATAAAACTGGTTGCGAGTTGGGCCGCAACATGTCTTCTGTTGATCCCAATAACGGTTCCATTTCTGGGCGCTTCTTATGTGTTGTACCCAATCAATGAACGCGAATCCAAAGCAAAGTTATTACAACTAATGACTGGTTTGTCGACAACAATCTTCTGGTTATCAAACTTTGTCTTTGATTTGATAACGCATTCGATTTTCGTAGTCTTTGTGTTAATATTATTTGCAATCTTTGACACAAACAAAGTCTTCTTCTCGACCACCAGTACTGCCATTTGTTTATTTCTATTACTATTTCTGTTTGGCTTCTCTTCAATAGCACTGGACTATTGTTTTTCGTTTTTATTCTCAAAGCCGTCCACCGGTTTCGCAACTCTTGTGGTAATATACGTTTCATTTGGTTTAATCTGTGTTTTGGTGATGGGAGTCCTCGACTTTCTCATTCATAACGGACTGGTGGCCAAAATCTTTATAAGTGACACAACATTTCACATATTAGTCGGCATTTTAGATGTGATGCCCGTCTTTTCTATGGGCTTTGGAATGCAAAAACTCTACAGATTAGCCTCTTTTGCAGAGGTGTGCACTCGATTAGAGAAGAAGGCTTCTGTGGCATTATTTCTAACTTGCCTAGAACTTGGAAATAAAGGCCATCTCCTATATGGGTGCTGTACTTTTCGTTGTCAACCCCATAATGAATGCTATACTAATAAAAATCCATTCGCTTTTGATGGCTATGGTATCGGAACAGAATTGGTTTTTCTTATCGGTTCAGGAGTTGTATTTCTATCACTACTTATATTCTTTGAAAGTAAGTCATAATAGAGTTAAGAACAGTTTACAAATTATATGTATTTTTAGGTGAATTTTTCCGTACATATAATAGAAATAGACTATTGTATAAAAGTTACCTTGCACATTCGGTATTAAAACATTCAGATAACACAACTGAAGACTCGGATGTTATACAAGAGATCAATAGAATCGAAGCTTTAAGAGAAGAGCAAAAGTTGTCTGAAGAAGCGATGGCTGTCCTCAGTCTCACTAAATATTTCGGTTCCCTCACAGCTGTCGATCACTTGACTTTTGGTGTTCACAAAGAAGAGTGTTTTGGTCTGTTAGGAGTGAACGGCGCCGGAAAGACAACAGTCTTCTCAATGTTAACCGGAGATATTACGCTGTCATTTGGAAATGCATTCATAGGTAACCACTCATTGAAAGATAATTTAAAGTCATATCAGAAACAAATCGGTTATTGTCCGCAATTCGATGCACTTCTCGAGAAACTGACCGGATATGAGACACTTTATCTCTTCGCGCGACTTCGAGGTACTCCTTCCGGTTTAATAAAATCAGAGGTTCAGTCACTCATCGAAATGGTTGACCTCCAAAATCACGCCAACAAATGCACTGAAACATACAGCGGTGGTAATCGCAGGAAGTTATCCCTAGCCTTGGCTATAGTTGGCTCGCCTTCGGTCTTATTCTTAGACGAACCAACTTCTGGTGTCGATCCAATCGCGAGACGAAAAATATGGTCAACTCTTATCTATATTCAAGAGGTATATCACTCGGCAATTGTATTAACTTCTCATTCAATGGATGAGTGCGAAGCCCTGTGCTCTCGAATTGCAATTATGGTTAACGGAAAGTTTCAATGTTTGGGTTCGACACAACAATTGCGTAATAAGTTTGGACAGGGATTCACAATAGTTATTAAGTTGAAACGAGAGGCCGGTAATGACTCGGCTCAACTCCAAAATTATATCAAGAATTCTATTCCATCGGCAGTCCTCAAAGATTTTCATCAAGGTCTTCTCCATTTCCACATAACTGACTCATTTGTCTTCTGGTCGTATATGTTTAGTGTTATGGAAAGGGCTAAACATGACTTTCCAATTGAAGACTATTTCATTTCTGACACAACTCTGGAACAGATATTCCTTACATTCGCAAAGACTCAACAAATAACAAATCAATTAATTTAATTATTATATTACTATTAATTATTAATATTAGTTTATATACATATATAAATAAGCAAGGTATTTTCAAATTATTAATATTTTATTCTTAAACTTTAATAAAATATAACCCAATGTTTATATAATATTATTTTAATTATTTAAACTTTTATTCAAATGACAAATATATTTCAGTCATTTCTTACCACTCCTACCACTCCTGCATCTCATCTGTTAGTCTATGAATTTTATTGACCTCATCCATAATGAGGGCTAATTTACTTTTGATGTTAGCGTCTCTGTTGTCGTTCTTATTGCGATATTTGACGGATAACTCTCTTCCGATTACCCGGAGTTTCATCGACTGATCGCCCGATAAATAGTAATAATTAGTAATTTTTGGCGAAAATATTTGAGTCAATTCAGAGTCAGAATTAGATAAAAGTCTGTCATAATTATGATTTTGAGTGAAACCATAGCACAAGTAATAGGGATCGTCTCGAATGGTTTCACTAAGTTTTATGTCAACCAAAGCCATGTTATTATTATTGAGTGGATGTGCCGTAAACTCTTTACTATTTGGACTGCATAGTTGGCCTTCCATTCCTGGTTTTGTTGTAAAGCCAACCCTTAATTTGCGGTTCTGACCACTAAGCAAATTGTTTCCGAACAGTCTTAAAGTTATTATAACTTTGTCTGGAATTTGAGTCAATCCATTCTCGTCTATAATTACCGGATATTTAGAAGACTCAGCTCTGAAGCCATAAAGTATGGGCTCGTTTTGAATGCTTCTCAATAAGAGAAGAGTAGTTTTTGAGGACACTTTGTTGTGGGAATCCCTATAAAGAGATAAATTTATTTAAAAATTGATAAAAGTTTAGTCAATAACTTTTCTGTTCTTTGCTTTGAGTCGTCCGTTGATTGAGAGGTCGAAGAGATATTAAAAATGATAATAAATATCAGAAAAAATGTGTAATCAATTGAAGCCATTTTTATCAAAAATACAGTATTAGTGTTTGCAAAGGCTTTGGAAGAATATTTGGGAAAGAATTGCGAAAATATATTAAAATCTCATTATTATATTTTCTAATATTTCTAATATATTAAAATTATTGACTAATGATTACATTTAAATATAAATGATATTTTGTTGTTGAAATGAGCTTGATTATTGGAAATTATATGGTCGAAAATATTTTCCTTTTAAAAACACTATTTCATGAAATATAATCATTAATCAACTTTTAAAACATTTGTCTAGAATTTCACGCAAAGCACAGGTGTATAACCAAATATAATTATTACATAACATTTAATACATAATCCCTTGTTTACAGTTTGTCCATGATTATTTATATTAGTTCAATATAAACAATTTTTTTGTGGAAAATTTTACTATTTTAATAAAATTTGACTAGATAATTTAATATGATTATGATCAATTCTAATTTACAGTTTGTAGTTAGGAATTAATAATTTAAGAGCTTGATGATTATTTTGATTGTTTTAAAATCATTATTTGATCTTGATAGTTTTTTTTAAAGAATAATAAGTTTGCTTAATGATCATGTAAAATGAACATTACTATTGAGCAAGGTTAAATAAATTTTAAAGTCATTAATATTTGTCTATTTATATAAACCACAGATAATAGTATTTTACTTAATATAAGGAATACTTTATTTTCTCATTTATTCAATGATTTATAAACAAATATTTTATATAAAATAATAACTTTTAATAAAAATTATTTGAGTAAATATTTTAAAGTAAATCAATGGAACAGAATAAAGGAATGGGTAAAGTGATTAGACTGAAACAAAATATTAAGAATTTGGTTAATAAGAATATCGACAAAACTATTAACTTCACTTTTTTGGTCAAACATTTAGTAATTGGCTCGATATCATTGGAGAAGTATGAGAGGGGTCACATTTCCATAAGACCTCGTATTTTGATTGTCATAATGAAAATGTTTAGTCTATTGACTGCCATCCGATATATGAGTTCAACGATAATGAATACTGATTTTTATACTTCTTGCTCATTGAACTTTTGAGCAGTATCATCAAAATATAGTTTGACCTAGTTTGTTTCATATTCATAACGCTTAATTATTGTTGATAAATACTCATGCTAATTTATTTGCAAATTTTACTTTGAATACATTTAAAATATTTTTCTTTAATTATTTATATAATATTCAATGATTAATAAATGATCTAGATTAAATTCTTTATAAATATTAAATAAATATTAAAGGAGATTACCCGAACCTTTTGAATAACTGCAGGAATTTTCTCCATAATGACTCTTTTTTATCTTGATCCTTTTCCTCGGTCTCGATAATATGCTGTCTCTCCATTTCCATTATTCTAATATTATCCCTCTCAGGGACGGGAGGGAATCCAGGGAAGGCCGCCCGCATTCGGAAGTTTTCTTCATAACTCTTATTCGTCTCAGTTTTGGAGTCACTTTTGGGATCAGTTTTGAAATCAGTTTTGGAATCAGTTTTGGAATCAGTTTTGTATTTAATAAGAGTTGCGTTGAATTTCTTTCCTTGTTTGATTTTCAGTTCATTGATTGTCTTGTCAACTTTTTCTCTGCCCAAACGACCAGGGATATTGATGAAGTCACTTGCATTGTATCTTCCAATTATCTCGTTATGAAGGTAACTTTCCCTGGTATTGTTCCCAATTAGTGACTCAAACAAAGAGTTTGGCCAACGAGAGGCTGAAATTACTAAATAATAGATTTAATTTTACATATTTTAAGATTTTTTATTTTGTATCTAGCTAATTATGGTTCAATTCACCTGAACAATAGCTAATAATGAAGATAGCTAGTAGAATTTTATTCTCCATCTCTTCTCTTTGACACAACTTTCTATCTCTGAGCAAAAGTTTAGATACTATTCTATGTTATCTTAAAATTTGGAAAATGTTTTCACTCATTTTTCGTGAAAAAGTCACGAAATGTCAAATAGAGATAAAGTGTATATAATATAAATATTAAATGTTTTTAAGTTTTTAAACAAAACAATAGAATTTAAAACAAAATTTACTGCCATTTAATAATATAATAAAAATGTCATAAACTAAACATGCTTATTATTTTCCTCGTTCATTATTAACAAAGAGGTAAAGTTTAGGATATTCTCAGAACTGTAGTCATCCGGTTACTAATGAAAACTTATCTAGTTTATATGTAAACATTCCATATTTATTATGAATTACTAATTTATGACTATTTATAACTATAGCGTTACCATGCAAACTTATTCATTCAGTCTATATCTCTCATTATGTGGACACAATAAAGTAAAGAATATTTTATCATTCGATGACTACAAGACTTCTAAGAATGAAATTTAATAAATAATAACTAAATTTATTTCTAAATATAATACTTATCGGAGACTATTATTTAGATAACTATTCAGTGGTTTTCCTATTTTTATGTAAAGTTTATTTTTGTTTACAGTAATATTTCACGAAAAATTCCATTAAGTAATTACCCCTTTCCTTATAATAAACATTGAAAGGGAATTTTGGAAACATTAAAGCTTAATGATTAAACACTCATAAAATCTAAATATAAAATTCCTCTTGCTCAAATATGTGACAAAAATTCCTAGTTTATGATGTTTTTCATGTTAAATATTCTTGAAGATAACAACAGGAAATAAATGTTGAAATATATGACCTATTAATAAAGGATCTTGCTCATTAATAAGCATATTATTAGTGGGTTATATAACAAATAATATATTAGAAAATAAAATAATTTTAATTGAATTAAAAAAATTATTATCAAAACATATAATCAAAACTTTATTGAACTGATTGTTGGCACTCGAGTTAACAATTGGTGTCGAATTGAGTGAACGCTCGAGTGATCACGAATTCGACAAAATCCTCTTCTAATTGCGAACTGCTTTAAACCTGTGCTGACATTTAGGCTATTGTTTTAATATCTAAGTAATTGATAGCATTTTTCTGCTGAAAAATCATTTTTTTGTACTTAAATATAAAAATATTTAGATTAGAAATAGTATCTTGGCATTTTTTATGTTGCCACCCAAATGTAAACAGTTAAAATTGATTAAATAGAATTTAACCTTGCTAAACAGTAACTTTATATATTAATACTGACACTATATTCACTGCAGGGATGGCCATCTGGGGGGTATAATCCTAATACCCCCTGTGATCCACAGCATACCCCCAACCCCATCCCCAGACCATCGGCGAGAAAAATAGGAAAGAAAAGTTCGTAAAAGAGAAAAAATAAGAAAAATATTGAATAAAAAGCTGTAAATTATAAGAAAAATAGCAAAAAACATGATAAAAACTGATAAAAGAGTCAAATTTACATATTTTAACGAATATTTTTTAGCAGAAAAATTGAATTTTTTTGACTTTGAATTTTCAATTTTTGAAAAATTCATTTTTCCTTAAATTCTTAGTTTTTTCGATCAAATATAATAGAAAACGTAAAATATGAGTGAACGCATAAATGTAAGAAAATACCTATAAATACCAATAAAACTACCTATTATAAGTTTGGCGGCCATACCCCCTATAACCCCCTTCCCTGTCGCGAGAAAAGTAGTCAAAAATAGCAATACCACTCTGTCAAGTTGACCATGGCCATCCCTGATTCACTGTATTCATTAATAATTGAATAAATGATCATAGGAAGTTCAATTGATCCTTGCTAAATCAATTAAAATTTTATTGAAAAACATAATTAACATTTAAAATGGTTGACACCATTTGCGAAGTTCTCTGAATAGATTTTCGTCAAAACGAATTAAAATATGTTTTTTTGTGTTCATAACTTTTTCTAAGAATTTTAAAATTCAATGAAAAATCAATTAAATGAACACTTCATTCATAAAAATATTAGTTTAGTGTTTCCCTTCTCTACCATTGCTTCCTTTCATTCCTTTCAATTAACATTTTTGTTAGAAAAAAGTAAAACTCTTATATTATTGAATTATTTAATATAAGTTTTCATTTCAATGACACTAAAAATCCTTATTTTTTTCAATAAAATAAATGCAATTATTTTTTCAAATAAATATTTACTTAATAAAATGAAGTCACCCTGCTCTTTGACACTCTCCTCATTTATGGTAAGAGTATTTATTGAACTATTGCTCAAAAATAAACTTTATTCTGTACTTAATCAAACACGACTATAATTCTGCCCTTAAACTCAACTTTGAACTAATTCTTGGATCAGTGTTTGCAAACATCAGTCAAACATTAATAAATAGTGAAAGAATGTGCTAATCATTGCTCTGGCAAATGATCGGAGCTCTACTTATACTCAAAGAGCAGTTCCACTCAACTATTAAGTCATCAAATTTCTCATAGACTTTAAAACATATGAGAAACTAATGATAGAAAAGCATACAATCAGTGATTGAAAGGCTGTTTCTGTGATAAAAGGGGACGACTATGAGATACACAGTTCTTATCAATAAACAAAAAATCAAACCAAAGCCTAATATTACCAAAACCTACGAACAAATAAAGAGAATAGGATTAAAAAATTGTGGGTCAAACAGGATATGCACAGCACTGACTGTGCTTACAGTTCATAAGTTTGGTTACGCTAAGAGTTCGGCAAAAATAACGTGTTCACTACCAGTATATATGTGCTGATCGGAAGTGACAGAAATCAGGCACTGCAGGCGTGCCATAGATCTGATCGCGTGTATAAACATCACACCATCGCCGGTATCCAAATACTACTGATTCCATGATTAGTGTTGCCTACACTTCATTTGTCTATTATGTGGAGCTCTTATTAATTGATATACATTTATATTGTATATCAATGTATAATATATAATATATTATACATATACATATATAAGTTGTTATATATATATATCGCTCACTATATATAAGAAACTTTTTTTTATTTTAATTCTCAGATAAGATTAGATTTTATGCTGTGTTGAGGCTATTTGTCAATACATTATCCGAACTCTCATATAAATTAGAGTCGATAGTCGTTAAGTGTTTTATTCTGTTCCCTTCTGTTCAACGTTTCACAATAGAAAGTAATTTAAAACTTTTATTAAGTCTTCTGTCGATCAAGAGTTAAGTCTTGGTTTTTATTATTGGATTTATATTATATTTTATTTTGTCGTTTATTTAAAGTGATTTTGTTATTAACTAAAAGACTTTTTGTGAAAAATGTATCCGTCATTTGCCAAGAAATATGTCGAACAACAAAAGTTCACTGAAGAGGACCAACAGTTATACAACAATCATATAATTGAGAACTTTGTCGAATCGGTTAATGAAATGAACGGAACAGTTCTGATACCGTCCAAACTTCAAGACCTGGACCTCTCTGACAACATACTCAATGAAGACCTCTTCTTATATTACCGAATGATTAACTCCGTTAAGAAAGACCTCTTTGAGCCCACTATTCGTGAAGAGTCGGTCTATGCTTTCCAGCCCAAACGTAAAATATCAAGGTCTTTTTTCAATCGTAAGGAAGAGATTGAGTCGAGCGTTCCCTTTAAAGAAAGAAAGATCTCTTCGGTAACGAATATGCCATCTCTTGTAATGCTTGACCGCAAGACCTCAAGTGGTTCTTCATCTCCAGTGTCCAGTTGTTCAGACTTGGCTTCAATGAGTGGACAGGAATGTGAAAACATGACACCAGAAGAAGTTAGACTTAAAAGCTCTGCTCAACTGACCGATCAATTTGCACACCATCTGAGGTCAATCTACAATATTCTAGATCACTTCACAAAAGCAGCCGCTTATATAACAGAACAGTACTCACAACAAGTCGAGTGTTAGTCAATTGTTAAATCGATATAAATCTAATTTATGTTAAACTCTTGTAATATACATTTACTGTAAATTTGGCTCTAATTTTATTTGTAATTGAATTTCATTTATATCTTTAATAATAATAATGTTTTGTTTTGATTACAACAATACTATTATTTTAACTCAAAATCAAAAAGTATTCAATCGATTGATAGAAGAGATTTATTATTCAGTCATTGAGTGGGTTCCACCCCACTTCTCCCAATCCCAAAACTCCGAATCATAATTTCTTACAAAAAGTTAAAAATATCAGATTATTAGCAGGAATAGTCAAAACTTGTCTCAACTTTGACTCAAAAGTATATAAAAATTTATGTAAAACTTTATTAAGACTAGCTTGATAAAAAATACCTATTAAGTTTTGAACTTACTTGTACTTAATTGAATTTATTGTATTTTAATTATTTTCGGAGTTATGGGATGCAGAGTTAGGGCATTCGGAGTTTTGGGATTCGGAAATATGGGATTCGGAGAAGTGGGTGACACGATTCAGTGATTCATTCATTGATAAAATTTATGGAATATTTCATTAAATATTAATTTATTACTAAAAGTGAAGGTATTCTCAGGAAAGTCCTCTTTAGATAAGAACTGATTAGAATTTTGTCAATTTATTTGAAGTCTTTTAGAATTTGATTAATATTCAAACTTGAAGTTCAAGTTTCGAATTGATATCGATTAGATTATCAAGGTAAATTAAAATTTTTTTTTAAAAAAAACTAGATAATTATTGATTCAGCATGATACAATGATAAATATTTTCTTCACGATATTTTCACAACCGTTAATCAAATGAGGATAATGAACAAGCAACTAATTAATATCACCATGGTAATTTGTTTGTATGATATGAGAACAGGAATTCTGTCAATTCATATGAAATAACTGAACAAATCTATTGCGTCGGTTCTGTCATACGATTGACTAACAAACGATCTGATGATTCTCATTACGATATAAATTGAAACAGATATTTAAGAGAACAGCACATATGGTGTGCTGTTCTCTTAAATTATTTACTACTCATTATAAATATTTATTTTTATTTACTGATTGTCTATTCGTTTAAATTGTTGTCAAGAATGAAATCTCTGGAGATATTCAGAGAAGAGTTCATTTTGATGTCATGCCATCACTTTTTTTACTATTGAAACACCATATAATAAGGAAAAATAAACATGATAATTGTATATTATTTGATCAGGATAGGTTTACTGCAACATATAAGAGGGGACACCCCTTTAATGATGATTGACTTGAAGTCAAAGATAATCACATTTTGTTTGAGTTATGATTTTTAGTCATTCGTGACTCCATAGACCTTAATAGTGGTGTTGACCGACTTGTGCTCATTTTGAAGGATGACTTTATTGCATCTCTTATTTTTAATACAATTCACTTTCTTTCAAACTCAATGGCACAGCATATGGTAAACTGTTATATACATATCCTTAACCGAAAGCGTAATTTCCAAACAAAAAATTGTTATATAAATCGATAGGAAAGGAATATAGCATTGGTTTATATATTATTAAAATTGATTTGAACTAATCCTTGAACTAAATATCATGGAATGCCATCAAAAACTATACATTTTTTAGTAGAACAAGCAAGATCTAATTAATCTAGATATACTTTTCGTAAACTTTTGGTTTATAACTTATTAGCATTAGTTTAAATGATAACTCTATAAATAATTTTTTAAAGGTTATTGTTTTGAAAAGTTTACAAGGTAAATATTGATTAACAAGGTAACATGGTCATGGAATTCTATTTTACACCTTGATCATCTTTCTCTAGTTTGTGGTTTAAGATTTGACACAATATTATATTTTTATTGAGATTTCAATTACTTTACGATAATTATATAAGTATTTCCCCATTCGGACAGTTTTAAGAATTGAATCTATTAGAACAATTTATGACCATGGTGATTTCCATTACTCAATGGAAAAATATTGAGAAAAAAGTAAAAAAAAATCAAAACAAAAATTTCATTTTTGTTCGTCAAAAGTAAAGGGATTTTCACAAAAAGTTTCAACACTTTTTTGTTTTTTAATTATAATAAATAATATGAAAATACTATTTTTATAAAAATGGCCCGGATTTTAGAATTAGAGACTCATTTGAGTAAGGAACAAGTGTTTTCATATTTTTAATAGATAAAGGAACATCTTGATTATTTTCTTATTAAGCCTCCTGATAATCTTTGAAATATTAGAATACATTAATAATATAAAGTAGATAAATATGAATATTTTAAATAATCTAGTTGTATTTTGTCAATTTATCATGTTAATTTTATGTTGAGATATGAATTTATTAAATAATATAAGTTATACAATATATGACCCGATATAAATTAGATTCAAGTAAACATGGTGAATTTATTAACATTATATCATAATATTTATCATGCGTAATTTGTTTTTAAATGGAGTGAAAGTTTTATAATATAAACATGGTATTTTTCTAGCAATACTTACTATCTAATACTTATTGATAAACAATTATTAATTTAATGAATCAAATAAACAATTCGTGGAATTGATTTATGAAATGTTATTGTCAGTGATCAAGGCTAAAATAATTAAATATTGAATTTCTAGTTGAACATTGATCAAGTTAAAATTAAGAAACTTGTTTTGGTTTAATTATTTACATATATTTTTAAACTCTTAGATTATAAATATATGGACTTTAAATTAAATTTCTTATATCTATAAAACTTATATTTATTCTTTAATATAATTATTATTTTATCTTGTTAAATATATCTAAACATGATAGTTTAATAAGAACATGGTTGTTAATTATTATAATGGCAACTTTATCAAGGAAATTATTTTAAAATTATCATTACTTAAAAATTTAATTAGAATTCAAAAGATTTTATTATCAAATTTTCATTGAATTTTATTTTATTTTTTAAAAATAGTTCTTGTTCTTTTTTCTAAGAAAATTAATAGTAGTTTTGTCCTTGCTAACTCAAGAAAAAAGGAATTGGTGTTAATTGTCCTGAATATTAGGAACAAATGTTTAAAAATGTCATTAAATTAATGATAATTTATTTTTACAAAAGACTTTATTATCTTTCACTTAACAACAAATGTATTGCAGGAATAGATTTATAAAATTCTTAAGATTTTAATATCAAAAAATTGATTTCTTAGACCTCTTCGAGTGTTTGCGTCAAATAAATCGCAATTAAAAAATTGTTTAGATTTTAGTTTTCGGTTAAGATTTAAGATATCTTTCAATCAAAAGAAAATAAGTGTTAATAGACTTAACAACAATTCGGTTATAAAACTCATTAAACACTTATTTTTGTCTTTTTTTAATTATAGTGGAAATAATAATCAGTCATTTCCTTTGCTCTGACTGATATCTTGATCATTTTGTCGATTATTAAAGAAACAATCACTTTTGACTTTGAGGCAAATGACCAAGATATTGACTTTTAATAGTTCAAATAATTCAAAAGTGCAAGTTAGAATATCATAGCACTATTCTAAACTAATAATTATCTTGCTAAATATATTTTTAAAATATACATAGCATAAAAAAATAATTTTACCCAGGATGTGATTTTATAATTTGGTCATTTTACTTAACCTTGTAAAAGTTGGCCCTGTACTAATTTTAAATCTTCATTTTTTTCAATGACATATCCTGGTGAATCTAAATATTCAATACTATGGGAAAGGAATATTTATAACTTGATATTTTCCATGCAAGTTAATTTTATTCTAGATAAGAAATTAAGATAATAAGTGTTTTTATTAGAAAAACAAAAATAATTTTATTTTTTTCCCAAACAATGAGGGGTTAAAAACGACTTTTTAATTGATTTGATGTTTGGTTCAAATCGATTGTTAAAAATCTGTTAATTATTCATAAATTCGTGCGGTTTATATCGATAGACAGTAATAATTGTGCTGAAGGTCTTCCTCTCCCTCTTTTTATTACGGATGGCTTTACTTTTTTTATGAAATAATATCTTAAAATTGTTTTTTAGAACCGTTTATACCATTTATTAACTCTTATACCGAACTTAAAATCCTTTATTAGTCATTATTAATAACTTATTAATAATTCATTAGATTTGAGGGAAACTTTAAACAAAACTTATAGATTCAGAACTTTTTCTCAAATAAATCATTAAATGAAAAAAATAAAATAAAATTTAAACATTTATAAACTAGCAATTATATCAAACATATACTGATAAATTGTTGCTAAAAATAACTACTAAAGGGTCCATGCTTGAAAATAAGTTGTGTTTAGAATATCATTTAGTAAATTCTCTTTAGTAAATAGTCATTAAAGTGTTTGCTATCGAATATAACTAATTTCTTATTTTTTTCTGATATAAGAAAAAATGTTTGAAATGTTTATAATTTTCTTAATGTTTATTCGCTGAGAATTTGGGAAATTTTGTTCAAAACATTTCCGATGAAATCCTTATTTCGCAATTTTATTATTTAAGTTTGATCAAGGTTAATGCGAAAAATAGAGAAATTTCTGATTGGCTATATTTAGTTTTCATTTAATTGTTAATTTAATTTATACTTACAATATTGTTGTTAGAATTTATGAAAAGAAGCAAAAGAATTAAGCAAGATGTTTTCAAAATTATATATATATATACTTGAAACTTATATTTCTCATTTAAAATAAAAATAAACTTACCTAATAATAAATTTTACTTGCTATTTTTTTAATAGAGATATTTAAGGTTCTTTTTAAATGATTAACTATCTAAATATTATGCCACTTTTTTATTAATTCTAGACATTAGATAAGCAAGTTCAAAGCTTATTATTGCAGTTAACTTATTAGTATTTTATTTTTTACTTTTAAACTTCTATAAAAAGTGAAACCTATGGAAATGTTCAAGGTCAATTAGCGGTCAGTTCATAGATCTAGATTACTTTCTATAGTAAACAAAAAAACCTACCTTTCCAAACTTAACATTTCAGAGGTAATACTGTATCAACAAAGAAAAGAAAACATTAAAGACATGACAAGAGTTACGACTGAAAACTAATCTATAATTAATTTGAAAATAACTCATTTATCAAATTATTTATAGTAATAATAATAATAATTATAATATTATTAATAATAATAATCCAAAAGAGACTTCAAATTATTAACAAATTTTTCTTAAGATTTATTAGGAATCATAAAGTAATTAGTACTTGGTAGAAACATATCGAGGCATTAAAAAATTTCCCGACTCTTTATCTCTTTTTTTGTTGAAATATTTTTATTTGAAAAACCATTAAAGAGTTGCATAAGTTATTCAAATAAAAGAAATATAATGTTTTCACAAAATGAGTTTACATTAATTCGAGCAAAAAAATTATTTACGACATTAATTTCATGAATATTGCAATTAACATGGTAAATTTTATATTAAATTCATATAAAGAATAGAATTGGATTTTTTTTATTATTTAATAAATTTATTTAAAAGAATTGAATCTATGATTGTGTTTCAATAATCTTGCCATTTTTAAAAATTATCCTTGAGTATATCAATTTATAAAAGATGTAAGGCAGTGAAGTTTAGCGAGCCATTATCAAGGCCAAATTGCATTCAATACCTCACGAATCACATGTTGAATGGGCTTGATATTTTTATGGTTTAAAGAAGGGATAGCCAGGGATTCATTTTAAAATTCATTTTTTCTTTATGCTCTTGCATAATTAATGTTTTATTGTTGCTAGTTTCAATTCACTTACATATACCAATAATCAGTTTTACATATACCTTGCATAAATAATGACTGCTTAGATTAATGTTTATTTGAAAGTTGGTTATCCCTGTTTTAAATAGTATGAAAACAGAACAATAAGAGGTAAACAGTAAACAGTAATTAAATAAAAGATATGTTTTTCTAATAATGATTATTTTGAACTTTTCAGTGCATTATCTTGAAACTAGCCATAACTGCTTTAAGGTAGATTAGTACCATCTTGGACCACCCTTTATGTAGGGTAAAAAATTTATTATTTAACAAGGTTATTCATAAAAGTAAAACATTATTATAATTTATTATAATCTATTCATAATTTATCGGTAAAACTTATCCTGTACTTTCTATTGAAAATTATTTTCAAATGTCAGGCTAATTTTTAAATGAAAATTATCTATTAAAGTGTAATTTTCAAAATAATTGTAACTAGAATTCAAAATAATCGGTTAAATATTAATTATTAAAAATCGTGTAATTTATCACAAAATTTATCCTGCTATTGTTAGCTACGTAATAAAAGAGAGAATCCCATGTAATTTTCCAACAAGTTACATTAGTAACAAGCTCTTTTAAAAGATCATCAATCATATTTATCACAAATGAGTGACTTTTTGATGATATTCTTTACACTTCTTAACCAATTAATGTTTTTACGTAATGGGGTTTAACATGTCATCATCAAGGAGAAATACCTGGCCAACATAAACCTCATTAGAAATGATGAATTTGCATAATACAATTATAAGCAAGAACAATTTCCCGCTTGAATTATATAAGTTTTAAGTTTTTGTCATTTGAATAATCGAATGGCTTTTTATCAATAAATTGTTTATTGAATGAGAAATAAATCATTAAATATAAAGGAATTATATGAAGGAAAAACTCGTTTCCCGTTGTTTGCGCTGAAATCAATTTGAATCAATGGGTCAGTAGTGCTGTTTTAATTATAAACCAGGTTATTTCTTGAATTGTTAAGTATGTTTTCTCAGTAGATATTATCGTTGAATTATATATATTGAAGTTATGTTTCATTATTTTTTAGTTACTTTAATAAGAATTCAATATTATTCTAAACACTATTTTTTAAAAACTTATATTTTCTCTCAAAACAGACATAATTTCCAAGTTTTTAAATTTCAATATACGAGGAAATATAATATAAAGAGTAATTATTTAATTGCAAGGTTATAATATAGTTGATGTTTAATGGAATAATTATTGCTTTGTTCAGAGATGGGCAACGATTTTATTTTCAGAGTTAAATTCGTAGAATTTCTCTTTCAAACTTATCCAGCTTAAATAGTAATGTTAATGTTTTTAACAAGCTGATTGCACCCCCTGTTAGCCCCCTCTTATACCCTTTTTAATTATTCCTAGATTGAGGGGATTTTATTGAATGTTTAATTAGTAAATTCAAATTCATTTAAATATTATCTCTTTTATCACTTTTCGAACAAAATTTTAGAGTTTGAATGTAATTTTAAAAATTTAATCTAGTCAGAAAAAAATATGAGCACTATCATTATCGCAATCTTAAATTTTCGCAATTTTGTTTATGTTCAAGGGAAGCGATAAGTAGTAATTAAAAAAAATTAAAACCAAATTATTATGAGCTAGCTAGTTTGTCTAACAATCAATGAGTGACCAAGAATTGGACAAAACTCTTTGTTTAGGCAAATATCAGAAACATTTTTTGGTTTAAATTTTGCTTTCGCTTAGTTTGCTATGAAAATTTAAGCTAGTTCATTTTTTATTACTATTTGCTATCTATAGATTAATTATTAATAAATACTATTTTAAATAAACTTGTTAAATAATAATTTAATGGGATCATTTTGGACTAACCATTCATCTTGATAGTCTTCTAAAATTATGCTAGAATATTTTGACACCTTTTATGACAAACTTATCAATCAATGTTTTAATGGTTTTCTCAATACTTTGTTATTTAATAATAATAATAATAAAACATAAATTTTCTTAAAAATTTAATGGAATACTCAACGAAAAAAACATTAGTGAGCAAGTTAATATATCAGTTGTAATAATTAATAATTAATTTAATATTTTATTACTAATTTAATGAATATTTTACTCATTTTAATTGATTTTATAAACCATTAAGCTTTCAATAAGATATCTGATAAACCATTAACTTTAATAAATCTTCAAATTTAAATAATTGAGCAATAGATCATGTTTGTGATCAAGGGGGAAATTTTGCTTGCGTTATAAATTGCCTGCTAACCTTTACCTTTGCTTTGGAAATCACCTTATTTTACGTCATCGCAATTGAAGTGAAAAAATAATAGACTTAATAATTCTTTATCAACAAACAATTATTTATTTGAATCTAGCAAGATATAAAATGTTCCAAAAGTAACATATTTGTATAATTATAAAAATATGTTGTTTAATCCTGCTAAATAAAAAGGCGTCAATTTTACATATAATATTACAATATTAATGATTTAAATGAACTTGCTTGTTCATCAATATCATTAAACATCACTATACTATATTTAAACAATATAAAAGTGAGCAAGATTATAGTAATTTTCTATCAAACAATAGTGTAGTTAAGTGTTTCTCTTTATAAATAAATATAATTAAAAATAATTCATTGATTAAAAACACTTAAAAATAATATCCATTAAGTTTTATCTCACAAAATATATCATTTGATTGAAATTTAAAAAATTGTTATTTAAAGAAATTTTTCTTAAAAAATAATAACAAATAATTCAATACTTTTATCAACACTTCTATTATTGAAAGTAAAGTCAGGGACAGAATAAAAAAGACTAAAACTCATTAAGTTTTCAAAAAATAATAGTAAAAGTATCAAGATAAAATAGTTTACTTTAAAAATCAAAAGATATGAATTAATTAAATTATTTCTCAAAAATAAAAATAAAGGAAAATAAACTTCGTTTGAAATCAATACGTAACAAACGGTAATTTGTTCTTGGTAAAAAAGAGGAGACTACCTTGGAATCATTGATTACAGGTTCTGTTCGTATTTATGGCTGATAAACTTGGCCGTATCGGTCAACTTTTCCAGGACAATATTCAGACCGTATAAGTGGTGGTAAAAACTGAGCGCCATATCAGACATATCTGACATTACATCGCAATCGTCTTCAGTGTTCACCGAAGAGTTGGACGAATAGCTTTGGGAATGACTGTCGGCCACAATAGATGTGTAGCCACTGTCTAATGACACCTCTTTGAGGTAGTCTTTGTTTTTGTCGCTACCATTTATTGAGAACTGTTTATTCAGTTTTGGTGAATGTGAGCGGTCGCCACTGTTTTGGGACTCGTATTGATTGCCGGAACTGACTGTTGTCCGACTGTGAACTATTGTATTACGGAATTGGTTCAACATTTTAAAGCCGGAGTGCATATCACAACTCGAAGCGCTATTGTTATCCAAAACCACAGGAATGTCTTCGGCTTCGTTGAGGTCTATGTCCTGAAGACGGGACGGAATCAAAACAATTTTATTCATATCTTCGACGGCTTCTATAAATCTGGCGAACATTCCATTGTATGGCACCCGTTTGAAGGGCGCTGACATTTGACTGGACTGGGATTCTGAGCGGCTGATTAGTGTACGGGTCACCACTCTTGGCTTCGATTCGTCCCGAGCGCAGACATCACTCAAATTCAAACAATTATTGTTTGCATCCAAAACATTGATTATTATCTCATTGGAGGTAAACTCGTCAGGTGTCACATCTCCGGAACCGTTGGATGACATCTTTGAGAGAGTCTCGAGGTCTGGGCTATGGCTCGACTTATTATTATTAGAAAACTTTTTTCGTCGGAGACAGTCGTTATGAAGACAAATGCTTTTCTTGATTTTACTATAAAGTGAAGACATTTAACGTAAAAACAATTATTATTTAATTATATTTTTAGTTCACTTTTAGAATAAATACATAAAAAGATATTCTTTTTTGAGTGAGAATTGAGTTTTGACTTTAAAAACAAAACTCTTATATAATAGAAAAGTTTATTATTTAATAGGAAAGTGTTGTTAATAAATTTAGTGAACAGTTATTCTGAGCTCTGAGCACAAGTAAACATCAAACATCAACTGAAGTCTCTCACTTGAAATGATTCATTATTTAAATAGTCTTTAAGTATATATTTAGAGAACTCAAAAGGAGGTATTTCTCTCTTTGATAGTATCTCTCGAATCACTGTTTAATTATGAAGAGCGTAAACGACTGTCGTCGCAGGTATAGACGTAATCCTCTTTAGCGTTGGTATTATAACAAACAAATTATCTTAAAATAATAATAATAATAATAATAAAAGAAGAAAAGGCACTCGAATTAAAAATTATTATATTATTTGACGCATGTTTTGTGGTTCACTTCTTATAAAACATAAGAAAATGAAAAGATTTTTTCCTCATTTCATTTTCAAACATCCAATACACTCACGGTTTTCCTCAAATACCTGAGCCCAGAGGCTGAGCATAACTCTTCACTGACTTTTAGCTCTCTCTCTCTCTCTCTCTGTCTCTCTCTCTCTCTCTCTCTCTCTCTCTCTCCACTCATGTGTATGACTGGTATTGAAAATAAACTTAATTCCCAAACAGTAATAAAAACACGTTATGAAAGTTTAATCAGTATTTTGAAAAACTGGTCATAAGAATAGTGTACTTGAAATGCAAATTGTGTTTCACTTATTAATCTGAAACAATTTTTTTCAGAGAGAGAGAGAGAGAGAGAGAGAGAGAGAGAGAGAGAGAGAGTACAAGAAATTGAAAAGTGAAAGTAGATTTTAAATTAAGATATATCTAATGTTTTTAACAAGAAATTATCAGCTTGAGTAATTAGGTAACACAGTTTTCTAGTGATTTTATATTTCCTATCCAATTTTATTACTAAAATTAGCATGACAATCAAATAGAGTATAATTTCTATTTGACTTTAATTTACTTCACTTTTAAACAGTATTTCTATTGTTTTAATAAATTCAATGAATTAATTGTTGTCTTATTTCTGAACCGATTTAGACATTATTTTTATGGTGAAAGCAATGGGTAAATATTTAGGTGCAAAAGTGCCTAGAGCATTTTTGCATGAATATGTTTTTAGTTAAAAATGATCTTAAATAATGATAACAAGTTTTTCTTATTTATTTATTTCGTTCTCTTTAGAGTAAGTGGAGAGTGAGTGGAGAGAGAGAGAGAACTTTCTGTAAGAAAAATGTTTTACTCATTTAAATGGTTTGAGGAATTTGTTGACATAATTAGTGTTTTCTTCTTAATTGGGTTAACGGCGAGTAAAGAGTTTTTGTTATTTGAAAACATATTATATTTTCAATAATTTTTTTAAAATATAATATTAATAAATATTTTACGATTAAATAAACTAGCTCACTTTCTTTAAATCAGATATATTGTCAAGATAATTTATTTTGAAAGTAGATACTGTCTTTCTCATGAGAAATGTGTATCTAGGTGAATTGTTTATGATTATTATGCGATTATTGGTGTGCTTTCAAAATTGATTAGCCTTGACAAAAAATAAAGAGAAGGAAACGAGGAAAAAATTAGATTGTTCCTTGCTTGTCCTAAATATGTGCTATTGATTATATAATGACCGGAATGTTGATAGGTGTCTTTTAGGCGAATATTTTATCTAGTTATTAATTAATTAAATAGCTTTCAAGTTCGACAAATATGTGTTCCTTCTCTTTGAGGAAAATTATGTCTTTTATAATAATTTTAAATTAAAATTAATTTTTAGTCTTTTAAATGTTTCGTAACATTTATTAAAAAAGCTTTTAAAAGTAACCTTGCTATTTATCGAGCAATTGTCATTAGATATTAATTGAACAGAAGCTTTGAACATGATAATATTTTTTATAAAATTAAAGATAATTACTTGCTTAGAATTCTATTTTTAATAGTTTTCCCATAAGTTGTAACTTAATTATCAAGATTATATTAATATTTTTAGTCTAGCTAGGTTAATGTTTGAGATTAATTTGGTAAAAACATTGACACTTTTAAATGATCAAGATAACTTTAGACGATACAACATTTTATTATGGATCAGATATTTATTGATTTCATCAGATGTTTGAAAATATCTTTAAATGACGTAAAACTATGAAAATCCTTAAGAAATGTCAATCGATAGACATTTTGCGCATTTGATTCACTTTTTAGATCTTAAGTGAAGAAAAAACTCATTTAAATCATTAATTGAGTGAATGATTGACATTAGATTTCTTAATGATTTAGATAAAAGTGGTTTGTCTTCAAAGGGGATGTGCAGGATATGTGCAAGCTATTTTAGTTTAGTTTATTGTTCAAGTATAAAGAACCTGAATAAAAAGAGTCAATGATTTATGAAATGTTTTCACAATTGACTCGCGATATAAAGTTTAATAAAATATAATAACAATAAAATTTACATTTTATTGAAACCATTCAAATATGACGTAATCTTAAAGTGAGGGACAGGTCTTAAACCTTATAATTAGAATTTTAAATAAAAGGCTTTGTTTTTTTTGTAGGATTAATTTATAAATTGTTATAACCAGTTCCTTTTTAACAGAATTAAGTTTAACCAAGCACAATTGGTTAAAAACTTCTATAATACCTTTTTGATCTAGTTTAATTATCTTATTAAGTTTGTTTATTACTAATACATGAAATATTTGTTATTTTATTGAAATAATGAATTTTAGGTCAAAATTAAACTTATTTTAGACCTTTTGGTCTATTTTTTCATAAATATCTGTGGAATTCTTTTAAAATAAAGTCTTTTAAAACTTTAAACCAAAAAATCCTTATTTTAAGCCAATATTTAATCTTTATTTTGTTTCAGAGGACTCACCGATACTTTTATTGTTTGATTTTTTTAGGTCAGCCCTTACTTATAAAACTAGAATAATATCCTAATCTTAAGACAGAGTTTTACTTTTGTATTTGAAGTGACAATCAGTTGATATCCAACTCTTTACTAATTCCTTTGTATTATGTGTTAAATAAAAAGTATTTTAACCTAAAATTTGTGAACAACTCATTCATGACTTCAAAACACATTTAATTTAATCACTTCTTTGGTTTCACAAAAATATTATTGGTTTATGTACTAAACTAATCCTTTAGATTGAATCTAGCCATGTTTCAAGTGTAATACAGTCACAAAGACCTTGCTCATCAAATTAGGGACAAAGAAGTAAATGATTTGTTTTGGTTCTTTCCAGAGAGGATTGTCGTCAAAAAGAAGAGGTATAAGAGATGTTAAAATACTTCAAACTTTTTGAGGAAAACTATTAAAACAATAATGAAAAGACATAATCTTTAATTCGAAGAACAATTCTTTTACATAAATTTTTTTGGGGAAAAAACAACTTTTGAGCCCATAATGTCGTCTCCGAAGACTTAATTTAATTAAAAGACATAACTTTTTAATAGGCTTTACGTTTGAAAACGAATTTTTACTTTAAATATTTTTACTCTTTTTAATGGGTTTTACTTTTTTTTATACATTACTTTACATAACTTTTATTCAAAAATAAGGGTTTCAGACGGCAATTGTTGAGCTCTATTACCGTTTGTAATTATGTAAGTCAACAAAGCAATTAAATAACCTAGGATAATTCTTAAATTTCAACTTTAGTTTAATCGAATAAAACAAAGTAAACCAATATTTTGAGTGAAACCATTGATTTTAATTTAATTCTTAAATTATATGTCTATTGTCTGAGACTTATATATGGTTTAACCCCTAATATTAAAATTAATATAAAAGCGATTAATACTCTGATTAAATGTCGTAAATTATTTTTGGAATATTTATGTAAAAATCCAAACTTCTATTGAAGTAAAGACATTTTTTTAAAACAAAGAACCTTTCACGTGAAGCATTCGTGCTAGTTTATATTTGATTGATAACTTGGTAATTTAAAATATGTTATCTATTGAAGATGTTATATAAGATGAGGTTTCTCTTACATCATTTCCTTTGATAAAGTTCATTTTTTTCACAAGGAATATTAAATGATCTTGTTAAGTTCACTATCCCATCTCACATTAAAGATATTTTTAAACAATTTTTTTTATTATCATTTAATGGGTTATTAATTTTTCCAAGAGTTCAATATACAATTTATTTAAAACTAACTAGTTAACTAAGAAATTTATTCATAATTTTAAAGTTGGCATGGTCTTTTTTTGACTATAATGAAACACAATATTATGAAAATATTAAAATAATAATAATTATATTAAAAATTTTTAACACAAATTCTATTAAAATTGTTTAATCAAATGTAAAAGTAATTGAGTGAAGTAATAAAACAAAAGTTGCAGGTGTATAGTAAAATTCTCTGCTTGAACGAACAGAGTGAAATGTTGACAAGAGCAATTCAATAAATCAAATATATTTAAATGATCTTAACTATGTTTTCCGCTTAAATATATATTTAAAAATATTTAAAAATTAATTTTTTAATAGTTTTTCAGTTCAGTAGCCGTTAAAAACATATTTGATTTAAGAAATGATTTGATTACTTAAAAAACAGCCCTTTCTTAAGCACAGGAAATGGGATATACCTTAAAATAAGGTAAAAACATAAAACTGATTTCAAATTTAAAAATAAATTCAAAATAAAATATTTTCTTTCAAAAGAGTCAATGTTTTACAAAATTATTATTTATATAAATGTGAAATGAAAAAAATAGCATGAAGGTCATTCTAAATATGATAAAATACATTGAATCTATGAAAATAATTTCTTAGAATTCTTGTAAAAAAAACTATTTATTTGCAATTACTTTCAATATATTCAATGAATTTATTATTAAATAAAACATTTCTTATATTTTCAACAAACAAACCACGAGTTGATTATGAAGTTGAACTTAGTTTCCAAACTTGCCTTGAGTTTGACAAAAGTTAGCAAGGTCTAATCTAGACGATAATTACCCTGCAAGGTTTATTTAATACTCAATAACTTGCTAAGTTTAAAGAAATAATGGTCAAGTTAACCTTTATTAAATATATAATACCTTAGGCTTGACTTTTGTGCAATTTAAACAAGCAACACAGCCTTGTAGCAAGCAAATTTTCCACAAAATACTTAAAATAATGTCTTCTTAGAAATTGAAATTTTCCGATTAATTGCCAAAAGGAGAGCATTTCATAAGAGCTGAAATGGAATTTCAATTTCATTATTTCTCATTTTCTTAACGTTTTCCTCAAGAAATTGAAAATCGTTTATAAACTTATAATTTATTACAAAATTTGTATTTTCGCCAATTATTTGAGAGCTCTCTTTTATTAACGGCAAAGACATACAAACCTTTCACAGCCTTTGGGTTTTCCTAAGGTTTTCACTCAAATAATCCTTAGTTTAACTCTCTTTGAATGCCTGTAAAGGCTTTTGTCTTAAAGATATGTTTAAGAAATGTCTTATTTATAATAATTTTAATTCCCGTTGACATTGAAGTCGAATTATGAGAAGTTAATTGCACTGATAAGTTAAAAAACAACTACTCTTGGTCAACTGAACCGAAAAAAGAGGGGAGAGAGAGAGAGAGAGAGAGAGAGAGAGAGAGAGAGAGAGTTATTGAATTGAATTTATTTTCACAGTTTGTATAAAGTTTTGACGAGTTTTTCCTTTGACCTTAAGATCTGTGAAAATTATAGTCAGATTCTATTGTTATGTATTTGTTTCGCTATTCAGATATCAGGTCAATGTCGTCATCGACGGTATACTTATATCAATTGTGAACAAATGATTATCTTATTTGTAGGAATAGGCAGAGAACTGAACTAAGAATTTACATTTTAATTATTAGTTATCATTATTTTGAGTTCTTTTAATCTATTGATTGACAAAAAACTTAATAATAAGTTTAATAAACTTATAAATTCTGGTTTTAAAGTGTACTTGATACTTTTTCTAAAGTAGAATAAGCTTATTATTTAATTTGATCTTGGTGGTGTTTCCTTACAGTTAATGATTAGGTTTAACTTTTTTTTTATTTAAGTTGAAAATAACAAGAGTTTAATTTAATGCAATTATGACTTATTTTTGAAAATTCGGGTTATTTTCAAATTTTAATTACATTTTTTTTAGTGAATTCTCATTCAATTTCTGTTTATTTTTTAAAATTGTGTTTAACACAAGATTTAATAATTTACCTTTTCGTTAAAAAACAAAATTTAGATAGATAACCTATATTGTACATTATAATCTTGATAAAAGTTAAACCATTTAATGAATATTTTAAAAGAATTATTAATAATTGAATAATTCTTGGGATAAAAATGATCAAGGCCAATTTGCAGTTACAAAAAAAGTAACTTTCCTAGAACTTACATTAAAATAACCAAGATTATGCGTAAATGACTGACTTTTACACATCAATGTTTACAAACATAAAACTCAATAAAATTATTGAATTATTATTTAAATTTTGATTATTAGAGGAAATATTTCGAAAATTAATGACAACCCTTTCATAACTACCGGAAAGTCTTATGAAAGGTAAAAACTGATTGAAAAAAATTAAGCTAGATTATCTAAATAGATATTTGAGAATAACCAAACACTGAATGACAAAACAAAAAATAAATTGTTATTTCGACTAACCTTTACATTGAATATAAGTTTTCCTTAATTTGAAGCACTAATTTTGTAAAACACCTTGCAAAAATCAATGCTAATACCTTTAATAAAATGATTAAATATTAAACAGCCGTTGAATTTATTTGAAAACTAATACTTAAATTAATTTTCTGAAATTGTATCTAATAATTGGTCTAATATTAACCAATCATTATAAAACTTATTATTAATATAAGAATTTTGTAAACACTTAACGATTATTTTGAATATTTTTTATTCTCTTTTTGTTATTTTATAATTTGGTTGAGTTTTAAGTTAAAATTATTTGGAGTCAACTCTTGTTTTCAGAGTTTTATAAATTTTGTTTAAATTTTTTTTAAAAATAAAAAGTGTGTGTGTGTATGTGTGTGTGTGTGTGTGTGTGTGTGTGTGTGAGAGAGAGAGAGAGAGAGAGAGAGAGAGAGAGAAATTTGAATTATTATTGATTTAAATGTCATTTAATTAGAAATCAATAAATTTTAAAATAATGTTTGAAAAAAATATTTAAGTTTTAAAAAATAGGAAATTTTGACTCTTAATAGTTCTTTATTAAGTTAGGTATTGAAGTTAGTCTTGTGCCACCTATTGTCTTACATTCATAATAAACTAGCTAATTTATTGAAAATTCATGCAAAGAAACTTTAAATCCAGTACAAAGTTTAATTAATAATTTAATAATAACTCTTTAACAATTTATATATTAAAATGTTTACCATGTTAACTATGTTATATCATGGTCAATTAGCTCTTTTAAAGTACTTAACAATAGATAGAAAAAAATTATAGATTATTATTTTTATCTTTTTTTATTATTATTTTCAACATAATTTTTTGTAAATTTTTTGACTTGGTCATATTTTCAACTGCTCATTTCAAAAATAATTTCATATTAAGTTAAATATGCTTGAACATTTTTTGATATTTTTATTAACAAGAATAAAATTTAAACTTTTTTAAAACTTTTATTTTATTTTATAGAAAACAAATTTTAAAAACAAAAATTTAGAACTAGTTCAAAATTATAAAATTGTCCTTGAGCTTATTATAAGTAAGTTCAAATGATAAGGCGCTAAAATAGAATAATTTTATTTAATGTGTTTAGCTATGTTTAGCTGATAATAGATGACACTTCATCTAGCAACTTTTACTTCATTATTATTGCTATAATATATTCATTAATAATATCAATGACTTTTTCAATAATTCTAACTAGCTATTTTTTTAAAATATATCATTTTTATTATAATCTGATCTTACTTTTTGTCTTGACCAAGATTCATTTGAAAAAATTCTTTAAGAACAAGTTTAATTTATCTAGGAGAAATCAATGCTATTTTACAATTACAAATTACTAATCTTAAACTTACCAAGTTTATACTGAAAGAATATATAAACATGCTCATTTGAATTTATCAATAACCTCTCATTTGATAAAATCTTTTTTATTTTATAATAATAAGAATATTTTTAACGATATTTACATTTTTAATTCAAAGATATTCTTGATAAAAGACCTTGACATAAGTTCAAATATAATTAATAGTAATATAAGTGTTATTAAGTGGTAGTTCTCAATGATATCCATAAAATTTCCTCGAATTCAATAACTATTAGATTATAGATTGAAAACAAATCAAAAGATTGAACTAAAATTATTTATCCTTTAAAACATTTGACGTCACTCTCTATGGAATTGTTTGTAAATGAATGGGTTTTTATGGGATATTCCTCTCACCTCTGGGCATAGGTATGACATGGACATAGCTCATTTAGTTCAATATGAATTTCAATTTCAATCAAAGTTCAAATTCTTTCTATGAATTTCTTGTTTATGTCTTTTCGTTTAGTAATTTATGAAAAATTTTCCAAAAGTTTCAATACATAGAACTCGATTTCATAAGAATTTCTGATTTACTGCAAAACTTTTCCTTAAATCAAACAATTTTTGCCATTTGCGCAACTTTTTAACACAATCTCTCTCTCTCTCTCTCTCTCTCTCTCTCTCTCTCTCTCTCTCTCTCTCTCTCTCT
>JAQFZM010000612.1:0-28408 GCA_034695785.1 Galumna obvia
AAATCCAGACAAAACCATATTTGCAGTTAAAAAATAAATTTGATCTGGCTTGTGTGAGAGATTTTATAGCTAAAAATTGATTAAAGGAGGTTTTCTCCGCCACTGTTTATGAAAATTTATAATAATATTCAAAAGAATTAATAATCACTTTATTTAAATAATAAAAATGAGAATTAATTAATAATTTTATTTAATAAATTTTAACAAATCATTAAAGGAAACAACACTCCAAATGAATTAATAAATTAGCAAGATAAATTAACAATAAATCATTCTTTGAATTAAATAATTTCAGATTTGTTAGTTTTTAAAAAATTTGTCAAATTATCCATTAAGTTTTAAGTTTTTAACCCTATTATAATTATGATATAATTAGCAAAAGATAGTGAAAGGGATCTCTTTAACATATTTTTACTTTAATTCTTAGTTATTGTGAAAAAAGTGAAGACAATAAGACTAAAACAATGATTTTTTATTTACTGTAATTTATGTATTGACTAAACTAACGATAATTACCTACAACTCATTTAAGTGAATTTACTTCAATAACTAGAAATTTAGGCTCAAAGTGAGACAAACAAACAAAACATAACATAAATTGGAATTTTCTTTGAATACAACAAAGTATTGATAAAATGAATTATTAATCGATTATCCGATAATAATATTATTTATTATTTGTTTCACTTTTTTTTAAATTATAAAAACATATATTAAGGACTACTAATATATCAAAAGTTTTCTTTTAGTCACTAAAATTTAGTGTAACACAAAAAAGTATTCAAAATTAATTTTAGACAGGGTAATTTTTTAAAAAATTATTTGACTTTTTTATCTTAAATTGAAAAAAAACTCCCAGAGATGGGTCTTGAGTTACATATTTAGAGAGAATCTCATTTCAATTGTTTTGAAAGAATTTGATCTGAAGTTTATATAATTAAGTGACACTTTTGTCTTATCAAAGAGCGACAGATAATGAAATTTTGTAAATCATAAGAACTTCTTTAAAAAAATACTTAATTTATTTGAAACCAATAATTCTTATAATCACTTGAATTTAATTAATCAAAAATTTATTTTTTTGTTTAGTTTACTATTTATAACATTTCGAAATAAATTTGAACAGGTTTAAAATTCATGAGCAGAAAAGCAGTGGAGAGGAATATGACAAACATGTGTGACATGGATGACATCAAGTACTGCAGTCAATGGGCTTTGAAAACAGAAGAGACAACAAACTTATCGAAAATGTTATCTAAAGTTATTGTATTTTTATTACTTAAAGTATTGGTTAAACACACCATAACTTCAAAACTTAAAGGAATATTTAGTAAATCATTATATTCTGTGATCACAGTTCTGACCAAAACTCTGACCATAACTCTATGCAAAGCAATTATTAGAAGAATATTATATTCAGTGATACAGACAGCCATCAAAACATTCCTGATATTATCAATGAAGGCCACATTGAAGCCGGTGTTCACTCCTTTGCTAATAAAAGTAAAAGACTCGATAATCCAAATTAAAATCATTCAATATTTAACAAAAAAGATTCTGATGTTATGCATCAAAATTATTATTAAAACAGTAGTCATTCAACTGTTGATCCTTTTATTACAAACTAATTATAGTAATTATTCTTTTGATTTGATATTATTTAGAGTTTCAGTTATTTTAACCCTAAAAATGTCGGTCAAAGAGATAATCAATTATTTTTATAAAAAGGAATCGACAAAACAAACCAAAAAAGATAAGAAAAATGAGAATAATTTGAATAACAAACTTTATTTGTATGTAATCAGAAAACTGATGACTAAACTGTTAAAAATTCCGACAATTAATTTCTTGTTGTGATAACTCTTAACAATTGATAGATAGTGTTCTTTAAAAGAACAGATGAGCTCTTCATGAGTTGAGATCAGATCAAATCAAATCAATTAATAAAAATTGAAGTTCAGTACATACGAAGAACTTTATTGGAGTCAAACCATTAAAACTGAACAAATGTTTGACAACTCCTCAGTATTTGTTTTATAAGTTATATAATAATATAATTTATATTCAATGAATTACAAAGTCGTCAATTGAGTGATTCCTACAAATCATATAAATTTGATGCATATATTCTCACAAATAATGTAAATATTATTTCGACAAAAGTTGAGAGTAAACTAAATCTTATTAAATAATGACTCAATTTTTAAGAATTTAATTATTTTTATATATAAATAACATTTTATTATATTTTGTTTGTAAACCTCTAAAATTTTATAAAATCAGTATTTTTTATATGTTTTAATCGATATTAATTAATAATAAAAGACTTTTCACATAATATTAAATAATGTTTTTATTCCAACGAAAAATCGGTTTTATTGATACCAAAACAATAGATATTTACTAATTGTTTATAAATGAATCAAATTATAAATTAATGAAACATATTATAGACAAATAGAGATGATATGTAAGTATTGACTGCTTTGTGTGATATTACTAATGATTTGTTGAATTACTTTTAATTAGGCAAACATTTGAATAGAATATAGAGGTATCAAATGTTACACTAATAATAACTATTATAATATTATACCATTTTTCAGATATAATTACATAAATATCTTAAATGTCAAAAATAATAAGAAACGACACATTAATTGCATTTTAACTAAAATATAATATGTTTTTCCTCCAATTTTGACCGAAAAGTTAGCATTAAATTTTAAAAATTAATGCGGAGAGAGAGAGAGAGAGAGAGAGAGAGAGAGAGAGAGAGAGAGAGAGAGTTATTATCAATTAAAACTTTTATAAATAATATACTTTTATCCATATATGTATTGATAATATAAAATTGTGTTTACTCAAATTTCATAAATTGAGAATATAATTAATTTTTAGTATTCATTTATCTATTTTTAAATGACTGGAAATTTCATTAAAACCGTCTCTTATTAATATTTTGAGACAAGAATATAGATTAAAATAGTCTACAATTTTATTATTGGTTTTCAAATCAAATATAAAATATCGCTTAAAAGTAATTGAATACATTTTTATCCTAAAGTTGAGATAAATTCCTAAAATTTACTGAAATATGAAGTCTGTGTTAACTATTTTATTGGCAAATTTCATAAATTTTTGTATGAATTTCGTGAATAAATGAGAATTATTTACCAAGAGTAAATAAATCAGAAATAAAGTTTAGTTATGAAATATTAAAATGCATTTAAAATCATAAAATTAATTTAATAAATGAGTAATAATTTATATAACATTTGCTGGAAGTGACAGCTTTTGCTGTTTTGCTAATACACCACAAAAATTGTTTTTGAATGAAAATAACAAAAAAAAAATACTTTGATTTTAATGAATAACGAAATGAAAGAACTATATATTGAATGAATAACTATAAAATAGATATGATTAGAGTTATTAAGATTTCCTTTCAAGTCTTATTAACGACAAATTCAGTGAATCTTATTTTCATATGAATAGTGTTATTATCCTCAGAACAAAAAATTAGTGAAATTCCAAAGCGTTCAGTGCTGGCAGTGCTGGCAGTGATGGCAGTGCTGTCACTTTTATCAGTTAAATGTGGTGTCTGTTCCCCACTCTTTTAATTAAAGGACGAGAGGAATATACACCACTTTTTTTGTAAAACCAGATGTAGCGGAAAGTAGGCATACGCTTGAGAGGAGCACCACTCACACCACTCACATTATCTTGAGTTGAGTGTTGGCCACCAGAGCGCCAGAGGATTGGGTACTAGTTTAGAGCCATTGGATGAAAGTTAAAATTATGTCACAAAACTACTGGAGTTCTAAAATAGAGATGACTTTATTTATAGCGTTTATATAATCAGTATATCGTCTTCATTGCCATTACAGCAAACGAACGGTGCCTTCAGTGCCTTCACTGCTTTCAGTGCTTTCTCTGCCTTTTTGTGTCTTTTCTGAGACACAAATTATTTAAAAAGTTTTTCAATAACTTGTATTCGTTTTCAATAACCAGTAGTGGTCTTACATCTCATTATTCCGCCCCTCAATACAAGTGATACCCACTTAACCCCATTTTATTACTAGATTTCAAAGAAATGTTACGCCATTTGATATTACTCTTGGTTTTAATGGTTTTGGTGGTCACCGGATCTGCGTTACACTGTTGGGAATGCAATTCTCACCATCAAAGTGATTGTCAATCAGTTCCTTCCGGATCACAAAAAATAGACAATTTGTCTGAAAATCAGCGCAAATATTACGTGAATTGCGATCAAAAGAATGACTCATTTGCTGGAAGATATCAATTATGTCGAAAACAGGAACAGGACATCGATGGCGTCGTTCGTATTATCAGAAGTTGTGGTTTTGAAGAGTCGGGAAAAGCGTGTTATACAACGGCTAACCCTCCGGTAAAGACAATAGTCTGTGAGTGTAAAGGCGACGGTTGTAATCATTCTTCGAGTCTATCTCTAAATCGATCCTTAATTTTATTTTCTCTTTTATTATCTCTTTTTATTAGTTTTGTTTGTTTTCGCAAATAATACTTTTTTTCAATTTATTGTAAAATATATTCAAATTATTAGAAAAGATATTCATTTTGTGTTTGAGTTTAAGAATTTCTGTTCCGAAGAAATGCATAAATTAAAGTTTAAGTTACAGTTTATGTCTATTTTTTAATAATTTATGAATATCTCACTAAAGACAAGACAATGACGTCTTTCCAATAGAAATCTCATTAAATGCATAAAAATCGGCTCAAAATACAGAATTTTAGTAAACATTTTAATAAATAATTTTTTGGTTAAATAGAGATTTATTTGTATTATAAGTTATATTGAATTTTAGAACTTTTGTTATCCAAATATTTTATTGAGAAAAATGTAAAGTAAGACATATTTGAAAATAAACTAAAACTAAACTAAAGTAAAAGTTGGCATTCATTTGTCAGATGACCTTCACTACACTCTTATGTCTGTTTAAAACCCATTTTATTAATAAAATATTAGCAAAATTGGGACAAAACAACAAATGCTTTGAACAAACTTTAATCGAATACATTTTAAGTAAATATTTAATTCAATTAAAGATTACTTATCTCTAATGATCTTAATTTTATCAAAAATGTCTAAACAATCACTTCTTTGAAACTTCGCCCGACTTTTCCTTTAGAACTGAGAAATTGAACAAAACTTTTGTCCGTTTTCTTATCGGAGTCTTAATGTCTAAATGAGTGGTAATTAAAGTTAATTTTGTTTTTTTTAAATCACTTATGAGTTGAATATAAGATAAGAATTTGTCGTAAAATTTTATTCATGAATTAAATTACAGTTAAGTTGAATGAAATTATCAAACGATAGAATCTAAAGTTCATTTAATGGCACTTTTGGGTGAAGGACGGCATACATTTGTCGTTTACTTAATACAACAAAAAAAACATAAAAATATTTAAATTAAATAAAATGGAAATTAAGTTTAATTATAATAAAATTATTCAAAGAATTTGAAGAAGTCGTCAAAACAAATATCAAAATATGAATATTAGAAATAAAATTTAAATAATTTTAAAAAAATTTTTGTCAACATTTGGTCAAATGAGGCCTAACCTCAAAGAATACTGTTTAGGATTTTTTACTTATAGATAAAATAAGTAGTGGATTGAAAATGCATTCATTTTTGATGGGTTTGTCTCAGGAATGTTGTGTTCATTCAAATACTTTAAAATTTGAAGTTTAAATACTTTACAATTAATACAGATATGAATACAAAATAATCTCAATTTAAGGACTCTCTTATGGATTATCTCTATATATCTTTTATATGAGAAGTGATGGAATCGATTCGTTCTTTTAATGGGAGACTAGATTTCTGGTGAAGTGATGTTCGGTAAATACACATAAGATTCAAATCTTATAATTTAATTTTCGTTTAACATTTAGCCCAGAAGTTGACGAATATTGCGGTAAAGGCGTTGAAGTGTCAGTATTTTGATGACTTGAATTTCCAAATTTGGTCACTGAATGTGAGCGATGCGGCGGTTCTTTGAATCGGGGCGGAGTCTTAGACAAACTCGGACTCAATGAAAAGCGGCTTAACTTTAAGTAATGAAAAATATTAATAAGAGGTTTAAAACTAAAAACAAGAAAAAATACCTCTTTTTCGAGATTCGACAAATGCTTATTCGATAAGTCTTTCTTATCGATGAGGTCTTCGGCGTTCTTTTGAGCCAAACGTAATTTTATATTATCGTTCGACTGAATGCTTAGATCTCCGTTAGTCTGAGGTTCAGAATCGGTTCCGTTAAGAGTTTCTGCCTCATTCATTAAAGATTGTAAGCCTTGAACCTTTCTTTGTAGCTCTAAATTCTTGAGTTCGAGAGCTGCCAATCCCTGTGTTATAATCTTTGCTTCATCTAAGATCATATCATTGGAACCTAAATTGTCAAAACTTTTATTTGTCTTCCTTTGAATGTCATCTAAAGTGGTCTTTAAAACAGTTTTTTCTTTTTCTATGAGAACATAACTTCTTTCCAAACGTTTCTTTTCGTTCTCTGTTTTATTGAGTCTATCTCTGAGCGATTCGTTATCTTTTTTAAGATATGAGACATCATTCTCTCTATCAGTTATAGCATTAGACGAAGAACTCAATTGTCTTTCAAATTCTCGTCTTTCGCTTTCATTGAATGACATTTGAGCCATTAATTGCTTATTTCTTTGTGAAAGGTTTCCATTAATTTCCTTCAATTGTAACATCGATTTACTGAAATAAATACAAAATAAATAAACACTTAAAAAGAAAAATCAATACCTGGAAGAGTCCAGCAATTCTTTAAGTGAATTTGTTTCATCTTTAAGTGTGTCCAACCGTTTTTTCAAGTCATGGATTTCGTTATCTTTTGATTTAATTTTGTTTTCGAGCGAAGAGTTACTGATTTTATAATTATTGAGTTCTCTTTTGATTTCTAGTCGAGACTTTTCTACTTCCATAAGAGTATTCCTCAATTCGTTGCAGTCATCCATTATCGAAGTGCGAGAGCCCTCACTTTCTTTGCAATTCTTTTCCAAAGTTTTAACCAATTTATTGAGTCTTTCAACTTCTGTTTGTCTCTCTGTTAGCGAATCTGTAATTGTTTGAAGCATTTGTGTCTTATCCCTCTTCTCTTTCAATTCATTTTCTAATAATTGTTTATATTTTTCAATTTCATTATTAAGTGAATCGATTTGAAACTCAAGAGAATAACATTTTTCATTTGCATTAACTGAAGAGGTTTTTAGTACTTCTTTTTCGTTTTCGACTGCAATTAATTGAGATTTTGTTTGTGTTAATTGAGTCAATGATTTCTCTAATTTAGAACTGATTTCATTCAATTGATATGTTGTTTCCTCTAATTCTTTTGATAATTTAGTAATTTTCTCATTGGATTGGAACTCATTTTTGTGAATTAGTGTCTCAAAGTCTGCAATAATGGTTTCCCTCTCTTTAATAATTAAATCCATTTCGTGTCTCTTTTCTTCGGCATTACTTTTAATTAGATGTAACTCTTCGTCGGTTTCCTTTAACTTTTCAATTAATGAATTTATATCACTCACTGTTTTCTTATCTGAAACACTCTTTTCGTGATTTAATCGATTTATCTGTTCTTTAAACTCTTTGTCTTTTCTTGTGATTTCTTCCCTCAAAGAATGTATTTCACTTAATCTCGACTTTTCTAAATCAGACCAATTCTTCTGAAGAATTTCGATTTGTTTTTGATTATCACTTAAAGAATTAGTCAGAGATTTAATGTCTTCTATTCTTTCATTTTTAGCCTTCAGTTCAAAGTCGAGTGATTTTTGAATCAATTGGTTTTCCTTCAAAAGAGATTCGCATTTATTCTCTAAACTATTATTCTTTTCGTTCGACAATAAAAGAGAAGAATTTGTTATTTGATTTTCGAGTTCTCGAGAATTTAATTTAGTTTTTAATGAATTCACTTCTTTTTCACTCAAATCAAGATTTGAAGTCAATTCTAATAATTTGTTATTCAATACATTTAATCTAATTTTCATATCGTATTCACATTTATTTAACTCTTTTTGAATCTTTTTAAGAACAATCACTTCAGGGATCGATTCCAGTGAAGACTCAAACCCTTTGCTCTGGTCTTCGATATTCCCGTTTATTGTGGATTCGTTTTCCAGTGGTTTTATCTCTTCAGATACCGTTCCCACACCACTGGACTCCACTTCCATTCGCTGTTCTGATGTTTGGCCCCTTTTGTGAGCACTGGTGGGCATTGACTCCAACTAATTCTTTTCAGAGCTCTGATCGACGGACTTCGCACCTCTTCTGTCACTTCGACTGACTTTGGATCAGTTGTTGGTCTTTAGCAGAACCACTCTATCAATGATTCAATGAAAGGCTTTGTATCCATAGCTAAGTCTCCGTCCATTTACTTAAGATTTGTGTAAAGAATTGATAATAAAATAAAATAAAAATGTTTTCAATTGAAAACATAAATCAGTTTTTGAGTGAATTTGTGAACAAAACATAAGACAACACGAGTTATGGCGCCATCACTTCATTCAGACATTACGTTATATAAACACTCTTTTGACTAAAGATCGTAATTCTACAAAATTCTCATTCCAGTTCCCTCCCGTTCCCGCACTAAAATTTCCAGTCCCGCGACTCCGGTCACTATGGATACAATCAAAACAATAAACTTTAGTTATAATAATTCCAATACTTATTGCAAATATTGATTTTAAAAGAATCTAATAATTGAATTATAATAGGTTTAATCAAAATTAATCAAGAATGGTGATTTGACCAAAATATCCCTAGGCCAAAAAAAACCTCAACATACCTAGTGTTTGTCCATAGACGCTAAATTGAAGAGTTCAGAATGCATACCATAGTGGCATATTTTGCCTATTTTGCTTTCCTAAGCAACATATCTCGGAAACCCCCTTTTCACTGACATTAATTAATACCCCCTAAGAGGTCAAAATCCGCAAATTGATACCCCAGCTAGAAAAAATGACCAGGAGGGCCTCCACCTAAAAAATGGGAGCCGGCGCCAAGCTAAATTCCTAGCTTTATTTTGAGTGAAATAGGTTAACAATATTAGCATTTAATGACCTTAAATATCATAAAATACTAATAAAAAGGTATACAAAATGTATCGATGCTTTTGAAAAATATATTCCCTAAAACCCTTTCCTAACACCCCTTAATATACTTGAAGTGTGAATTTGTATTAGAACAAATTAACCTTGCAAATCCATAATATCCATTGTGTTCCAATGATATTTTTTGTTAAGAATTTCTTGTCGGGAATCCCTTTATTCCTGTTCAAGCGTTAGAACTTGCATTCCTTGCTGTAAAAGTAAAATCCACTGCCATTCTATGCCTTTAGGTATCGGTAGTGAAAATCTACGGGAATTCCGAAGTACTCTCATATCTTCCTTACTTTTGGCAAATCATTGCGTCTTCATTAGAGACCCGATATATCAAATGTAAACTATTATATACTATTATAATATAGTTTATAATATAGTTTTAAATATAGTTTTATAATATAGAGTTAAAATTAATAAAATAATTTATTTATTTATTCAAACTTTATTATTAATTTATTAAGAATTAGTTAAATTTACTAAATTTAGCAAGATAAAAATAATTATGTACAGTTAAATCTCATTACTTGAACTCATACCGAAATCAAGTCTATCTTGAATTGAATTTGTAAGACCCATTTCACTCAGATAGAAACCCTTTTAAAAATTCTCACTTACCTTTAACCTTTTAATTTGTATCCTGAAAGTTTGTATCCAAGTTATTGTGTGCATCTCTTAACTTAAATTTTGCTGAAACTATAAATTGAAAAAAAAGTTTATAATAATGTCATTTGTGTCACAAAATGCATATAAAAAAGAAGTTTAAACAAACGATAATTATAATCAATAAATATGTTAATCGATTCATATTAATCGTACTATTAATTAATATAATTACTAAATTAAATTAAATAATTTGATCAATTTTTTTAACTTGAATTATATCTATCTTGAAAACATAATCCTGGTCCAAACCGATTCAAGATAGAAGAGTTAACTCTATAACATTTCTATTAATATTAATTTCAGTGTATTTTTAAAATATAATTTAAATAATTTAATTTTTTTTATTTAATATTTTATTATAAATTTTGTTTATAATCTTAAAAGTATTTTCTTTAAGTAAAATAAGTGATACTTAAATAAGTTAAACAAAATTGAATTTAAATCTATTTTTAAAGGTTTGGTTAAAATTATTGATAATTTTTAATATGCATTTCAATGCATTTCAATATACATGTATTTTGGTTCACATTTATGTTTAAAATTGTTATCACTTAATAATATTAATAGTTTTTTAACAATAGTCATATGGAAATGAGCTTTGATTTTGAGATTTGATCAAATTTAAGCCTTAAATAATTGCATTTTCATTCGATGTTCGATAATAAAAGTGTAAATCTTTGAAAAAAGTGAGTTTTAATTTTGTACCAAAAATTCATTAATGAATTGACAGTAAATTTCTGTAATATATTATTATAAATTGTGTTCTCACCATAACTCAACTTAACTCACCGTAACTAAATTCGGAGGACTTTTTAATCTTTAAAATTGCATTAAACGGGGGGTCAAAGGAGGGGTTTTGAAATATTTGAGGTCAGACACTAATAACAATTGAAATTCTTAACCAAAAGGAGAGAATCGAAATAAATGAAGGATTGGCTCAAATGAGTCATAAATTATGTGATTTAAAATCTGTGGCTTAAAGTCGTCGAGAATTTAAAAAATCGATGAAAATGCGATTAACGTTTTGATGAATTATTAGACCCATTGTGAGTGCGCACACCTCTGAGGAACAGCCTATTTGACAGAATTCAAGTTTTACCCAAAACTAACCTCAAAATCTTAGGTTAAGCTGAGCTCAACTCTCAACCCATGCCTTTTCATGCAGTTTCAAACATCAGTTGATTGTTCAGACATTTCTTGTGTCTCAAAGTATAGACATTTTCTGCGAAAACGAAGAATTTTCGGATTAATTTCAATTAAAATGAATTAAATCATTTATTCTGTGCTTCGAAAGTATTTTTGATATTATCTTTTGGTCCTCGAATTGAGATAAATGTTTGATATTAATCTTAGCAAAAGTTTTACAAATCTTTGAAGTCTTAAATGAAAATTAAAGTTTTGGTTCGAATTTTGATATAAAAGTTTTGTTTTTAATTAGTGTTTCAGTGATTTAGTCCTGACTTTAATTGCAAACAATTTGTCGATACTTTCAAAGTGTTTCATCGATGAGAAGTTGATCACAGAATTAGAGAAAATTTGTGATTCAAAACTCAATATAAGACTTAAGTTTTCTCTACAATACAAGACATTCCTCTCTTGAACTGAGATTTAATAATTAATTAATAAATAGTAATTATAATCGAAAACATTCTATATTTGATGTTTTTATCACTAAATTCTTATCAATAATTGAATTTCTTTTGTTTTATTGGATTAATTAGTAGAGAATCAAAGCTATTGTTTGAAAACTTTAAACAAAAAAACTACTTATTATTGACTTTAGATAAAGTGATCTGTAATACAAAAACTGACAAATAGTTAATTTTAATGTTATTGTTTTGATGATATTCTTGTGAGATGTGATCATTTTATTCTAATATCAATTACTTAACGATTGTCTTAAATCTCGTCTTTTGTTTTATAAGACATATTAAAAGTTGTTTTTAAGTCTAAGAAATTAGTTTTCTTCAGAGTTTCGCTTAATTTTGATTTGGATGTGAAGTCAATTACAGACAAATATTTGGGACACAATGGCATAGCTTTTCAATTATTGTCACTTTTAATCCTATTTGTGTCTCTGAAGTGCAATAAGACTGTCGACAGACTCTAAACATAACTGCCTTTTAATACTTAAGTCGCGATCAATAATCGCTAAAACGTTTCACTTCAGTCAACGAAACGGACTTTAAAATGAAATTTATTTATATTTTACTGAATTTATTGTTTTTTATCTTCATTTTGAAATCGTCTCACAATTCTGTTGACGCTATCGGATGGCTGTAAGTATTGTTTAGATTTAATCATAGATTAAGCGATACTTTTGTTTAATTTTTTTTATTGTATTTTATTCAAAGCTTTAGTTATAGTTTTTGAAACACGTTTTTTGCACAAATGTTTTAATGCACTTATGTTTGCAGTTTTATTCAAATACATTAAGCATTGATTGTCTTAAAACTTAATTTAATTGAATTTCATTTTGTTTTTTTAAGTAATGTTAAATTGTTCATGCTACAATTAGATTAATTGTATTTTTAAAAATGTTAGCTTACATTTAATGTTTATGTCGTAAACATTTATTATGAGCCCAAAAGTATAAAATAGTAAATTGTTTTTTATTAAATGTTGAACTCAATATTGAATCTTGCAAATTTTTAATATTCAATATTTAAAATTAAATGATATGTTTGTGAGTCAGCCTTTCCTCAGCCGTCATTTGGTTTGATATAAATCGAAAGTAATGGTTAATCAATTGTTAGATCAAAAACGGCAGTAAAAAGAGTGAAGAGTGAAAAGTGTGAGCTTTTGTTGGCCTACAAATGCTTTTTATGATAAGTTTGAATTCATCGCTCATTTTAATGGCATTTTTTGCCGCACTTTTTGTGAAAATCGATTGAATTTTGATTATATTTTACATTAAAGTAAATCACGAAAACTATTAATAAAATGAGACTTTTTCGGAGACTTATATCGATTTTGATTTTAATATCTTTAAGACTCCAAAAGAGATCTTAAGATAACATTTTTGACGAATTATCCAAAAGTTTCAAAAACATTAAAAGTAATGAAAGATTGTTTTGATTTGAGTTAAAAACAATTCAATTGATGTAAATATTGTTGTATTGACTCTTCTTTACTTTAAGGGGAGTTTTCTTGACTTAAGAAATAGGCAAACAATAGTTGAGGCGAAGTGAGGATAACCTTTAATTTCATATATGAATACAAAAAAACATTTCAAAACTAAAGGGAAAGAAATTTCCTCGAAATCGAAAATATAATACAGTTTTGTTTTGAATAATAAATAAGTTTGTAATGAGTTTTATATCATTAGAAACGTTAATAAACGGTATTTGCAAAAGACTGAAAGTGTGAATAAGTAATAAACTTTTATTACCCAATCAGTCGGCGTTGCATTACATGACAATTGGCTCTTAAGGTTATAAACATTTGTAAACTGAAATAAAGCTGAGCTCTTGTATTAGCGGAACGTCGGATCTCCTGTTTATTTTGAGAGACAACAGAATCCGCCTAAAAGTCTGACCAAATTATGGGCGAATAGTTCTCTAAAAAATTTCTTCAAAAGTCTGCTTTTCTTTTGTAATAAATATTACTTTTTGTTATTCAAACAAACCATTCAAAACAGAAATTCATAGAAATCTGTTTTTTGTTTTCCTATCAAATGAACACTTTTTTATGCAATTTTTGCCAAAATTTAAGATTTTATTCGATTTTAGGACAAAATTTACTTAAATTGAAGACAAATAAAATTAAAAATATCTTCAAATTTAAAATGAGAATAACAATGATATAGAAACTAGATTATAGATTTTGGATAAGTTTAAGTTACATCTGGAAGTTTGAACATAATATTATTGTATGAAGCGATCCAACAAAATAAAACATCTCTTGTTTTGAATCCATGGTTTGAGTCACTTTCAAAAGAGGGCTGAGATTATATCGACGGCTAGTCGTTAGATATTTTAATAGCTGTCAAAAAGTGTGTTTCACTGCACCGCCAATTCTTTGTAATTACTATAAACTGAAAAATGGTTTCATCAATCTTTACGGCTCAGGCATTGCGAGTAACGCCTCAAAATACGGCGAATACTTTTGTTAGGATTTTTTGCGAATCAATTCATGAAAATATTTTTCAAACTTTTCTCGTCTCAGATATCGTCTGAAATTTTTTTTGAATCAAAACAATTGTTTATTAGAATTTTATTTCAATTAATTACTGAAAAACCGCTGTTTTTATCCATTAGTTGTTATATAATCTCATCTCTGCTATCATTTAATTAATTAATTTCAGAGTTTTAAATAAACCATTTGTTGAGAACAGATTTATTCTCAAAAGATTTTAATGAACAGAAATAAAACAGGTCTCGGAGTAAAAGTCCTGACTTTAATTAACTTTTCTGTTAAGTTTCGGTCAATATTTATGGCTAATCCTCACTTTAGAGGGAATGTCGACGGGCGCTCTTCTCCCTCGAGAATATATGTTTGCATATTTGTGTCCACAACAGTTGCTGTACATAAAGTTTATAAATTTTAACTATTTTTCTAAATTTATTTTTTTGTTGTTTAAATACTTTAAAAAGAAAAAATATTTAACCGATTATTTTGTTTTTAATTTAAACAATTTATTATATTTATATTAATTAAGTGAAGAATATTTTATTTATAGGTCTTTACTTCAGACGTCATCGATAGCGAGCATTAATTCAATTGAATTATGTGACAAACTGTTAGGGCTCACCAAAAAACAAAAACAAATTTGTAAGAAGAATATCGAAGTAATGGATAGCGTTAGAAATGGTGCCAATCGAGCAATTGTTGAATGTCAGCACCAGTTCCAGGAAAGGAGATGGAACTGTACCGGTTTGCATAAGAAACGTGTCTTTGGAAAAATTCTTAACGAAGGTTTGTATTCATTACTTAAAACGAAATGATTTTTTTCGTAAATAAAATAAATGAGACAAAACTTGATATTCTTTACAATTATTGATAATAACATAAAAGTGTTATCTTTTATCTAAATAATACTCGACTGAACTTTTGATTTAACGTTTGACGAGTTGTTAGTTTATAGAACACATTAATCAGTGCCAACACTTTAATTAAATAACAAATTTAATATATATCTCCTAATTATTAAAGTCTTTTAGTTGAATGGGATTTGGTTTACCATTTAATTAGAATCGTTTCAATTGCTTTGAGTTTTAAAAGTTTCTCAATATTTGATTCTTAGGACTCCTTTTCTATGTCTAAGAAGTAATTTTTTTCAGTATTTAAGTTGAAATAAGCGTTATTTAAGTGAAAAGTGATTTGCATTACATTTGTTTACATTTTATTTTTAGTGTTAATTAAACTAATGATTGAAAGCAACTCAAGTCTGAAAGTGAGACATAAAAAAGAAAACGATTTGCAATCATTTATTTAAAGTATCGCTTTTGGGATGACTTTTCGTTAAAAACTATCTGAAGACAGATCTGTCTTCGACTAACTTTTCCGTTGAATTCTATAAATGAATGACTAAACGAAGAAATAATCGGAGAAAAGCTAAAACACCAAATTTTTGTTCAATAAATAAACTTTTCAATGAATTGACGGTCTTTTCATCCTTTGAATGAAATATCGATACTTTAAAACATTGAAAACGTGAACTTTTATTCAGTTTTTCTCAATTCATTGAAATTTGATTTTTAAATCTTTGGTTTTCGTTCTCTAATTAGAGCTAATTCTATGTCGAGACTAAAGTTTACTTTTGAAACGATTAATCATTACTTTTCACTTTAAATCAATTAATAAACAAAACTCTGTTTTATTATTCAGGCACTCGAGAGGCGGCATTTATTCACGCCATTACCAGTGCGGGTATAGCACATGCGGTCACTAAATTTTGTTCAAACGGTCAACTATTGAAATGTGGATGCGATCGAACTATTGCTATGACACCGGCACAGGGCTTCCAATGGGCTGGTATTACATTTTATAGTTTATTAAATAAATATCAAAATAATTATTCAAATGATATGAAGGCTGTAGTGATAACATTGCTTTTGGTATCGCTTTTGCTAAAACTTTTGTGGACTCCCGAGACTTGAGGGCCGCCCGAAGTTCTAAACCTAATATAAGCAGTGCTCGCGCTCTTATGAACCTTCACAACAATGAAGCCGGAAGAAAGGTATGACTCATTTGAAAATTACTATAAATGACTCCAATTTATATTAAATTTAGTTATTTTACAATAATTGTATATTTTATAATTACTTTAAAATAAGATATTTTGTATTTTATCTTTTATTCTAATTTTATATCGATATTCAAATTTTAGTTAACTTCAAAATAAGAGTAAAATTCAGATAAAAAGTTATGATCAGTGATTAGGAATTTATTGACAATAAATTTGAATTTAGGGTCAAATCAAAGTTGAAATCCGATAATAATTTCTATTAATAACAATTAATTATAATATATAAGAGATAATCAGAAAATATTTAAATTAAAAATAAACAAAACAAACATTTTTATGAATGCAATGAATTTTAATTATATTTTCCAATTAATAAAATAATTTAGTTATTAAACTATAAAAATCTTAATTTCGTGTCAAATAAAGAGAATAAATATTTTAACTCATTTTTATTCTTTTATTCGCTATAAAAAGATTAATTAAAATTTTATTTATTCAAAGGAAGACTTAATGACTCATTCCTTATAAAATAAATAACATTTTTTTGAAATTAAAATATATTTGTTTCTATGATTTAAAAATTGATATTTTTTATACTAAACTTATGAATAGAAGACTTCCACTCATTATTAGATTATATTTAAATAAAAACTGAAATTCGAGTTAAAAATAAGGAAAAATTGTATTTTGTTTAAATTTTCATTGACTCCAGATTACAATAAAATGGGAAAATATTTTCCGTTTTGGAAGTTTTCTTTTATAAGTTTTAACATTGAAATTAACCCTTCCTTTCATTTCTAATACCATTGGATTGTTATATGGATTACGTTTTATTGAGATTTGTTTTCAAAGTTCGACTTTTACCACACACACAGACACACATAAATACAGACACAAACATAAACACATATTTTCGTAAGAATAGGGATATATAAGACTCCTATCATAAGAGTTAACCGAGTTTTAGTTTTTGTCCACTTTATGTCAATTCAAGGATCAGTTGAGTTCACTTTCGATATAATCCGATTAAGTGATGTATTGTCATAAGAAAGATATGAAATATTTCTTTTGTAACTGATTTCAGGTGATTCACAACAATATGAAAATTGAATGCAAGTGTCACGGAGTGAGTGGTTCCTGTGAACTAAAGACCTGTTGGAGGTCTATGCCTTCATTTAGAGAAATCGGTACTTAAATATCTCTTCTCATCGATTATGAAATCGGATTTTATTTTTCATTTTAGGAAATATATTGAAAGAGAAATTTGATTCGGCCACTGAAGTACAGCTTAAAGTACCCTTGCTAACACCAATAATCAAACCTATAAGCAGAGAACCCAGAATGGAAGCGGCATCCATTACTTACGCCTCCATCGCATCCAAAGTATATTTAAAAGAAGAGCCACCAGAAGATGCAATTCTTTTAGTCTTCAGTTTTAATCATTGGATATTATGTCCATAAATTAACGATTAAACTGTAGAATGGATTCCCTCTTCTCGTGGCTCTGGTTTTATATAATTATTAAAAATAAAAACTATATGATTCTAATCTGAAGGCTAATGGGTTCCGACCCTTTTTGGCTCCGACTAATCCCTATTTCAAAGCTCAGACGGATACGGATCTAATTTATTTACATTCGTCGCCCGATTTTTGCGAACGGAATGAAAAAATTGGTTCACTCGGAACTCACGGCAGAGAATGTAACCGAACCTCAAAAGCAACGGATGGATGGTTTGTAACGACTTTTAATTATTTGAGTCTCAATTAATTAATATTTAGTGAACTTATGTGTTGCGGTCGAGGATATAAGACTCGGGTCGAGAGAAAACAAGAGCGATGCAACTGTAAGTTCCACTGGTGTTGTTATGTCGAGTGCGACCTGTGCTGGAAAGAAGTCGAGATCAACACTTGCCTCTGAACTATTGCCTACAATTCTCTTGAATACCAGTGAAGTGTTATCTAATCTCTTATTAGTGTTTAAGTCATTACTTAATTATAGAGCCTTTGGTTTGCATTTACACTCATTTAATCAATTATTTGTAGTTAATTTGTATATAATTTAATCAATTAATTGACAATTATTTCATAATTCAAAAGAATTTAATTTGATTTAAAGTTCGTTTTTATTGATTTAAATCTATATTTTGTATAAATATTTAATTTTGAGTTAAATCAAATCAAATTTAATCCATTCTTTTCTAATATTAATTTAATTTAAATCATTTCATACTTTAATTAAATATAAGTTTATCTCAAACTTTTATACATTAAATCAAATTTAATAATAATTTAATTAATTAAATGACTGATTGAATCCCAAAAGTATTAAATTAAATTTTTTTCAGAGAATATCTTTTATATTGATTTTCATTTTATTAATCGTTTAAAAGACAATTGAAATAATGAATCATTAATTTCTAATTATTTATATATTTTTAAAACATTCGTTCATTTATTTTCTGATAGAAGACAAACACTTGTCTTTGAATCGCGACTAAAGATCTTAAATATAGAGATAATGTTTAAAATAATTTTACCCAATAATTGATTAAACATTTGTCACAAAAGATTATAAAAACAAATTTTTTCATGAAATAAGAAATTTAGTAAATTTTAATTAAAATTAGAAATATTTTTCTGAAATCATTTGTAGTCGACATTCAATAAAATAATTGATTATCGATTGAATCTAAAATTAAACTGAAATTAAATGAAAGACATTTACAATTAAACATCAATTTTCTTCGCTGTTGTCGTTATTCTCATTATCTTCTTCTATATCATCATTAAATGGATTGAGAGTATTGTTGACAATATTTAAGAGCTGTTCCATGGCTTCTTCGCTAAATCTCTCCTCATTTTCTTCAATAAGAAGCTGTAATTCAACTAAAGTGGTCGGTCTTTGGTTAAGAATCTGCAGTTTTTCAGCTTTTGTTAAACGAAAAGTTTCTTTAATTGCAGAGAGAAAGTCGTGGATCTGTTGAGGAGTGACTCCGGAAGCGGTTGAGTCCTCTAAATATTTAATACTTTCGTAAGCGATTGTCGCCAATTGTTTGTTGTCCTTAAGTTTTGTCTTATTTTCTTGAATTTCATTTAATAACAACAAAACCTCACAATTGCTGAGAAGACCACAGTTTTCGTTCAATACTTCCATCGCTTCGATTCAAACAAATTTACAAAATATTTAATTACTTTTTCATAATTTGATTCTAAATAACATTAAAGACTTTAATTTAAAGTTTGAATTTAGTAAATTAAAACACATTTCAAACATAAACAGAAATCACATGTAATCCAACTTTTAGTGACATCTTTTGCTTCAAATAAAACTGATTTTAACTGAAGTTTGAGTTGAAATGAGGACTCATTTATTATTTTTCACTTAAATCCTTATCTTTTTAATTAAATTAAAATATTAAAAGATTTGTCATTTGATACTATATATAAAGATTATATTAAATGATAATAAACTAAATTTTTATTTTGTTTAATAAAAGAATATAAGAAAAAAGTTTTGATTTTCATTATAAGAGAATAATTTTTAAATACTTGTAATAGAATTATTCTAACTTAAGTAAGTAATTACAAATTAGAAGACAAATGTCATTAATTGAAAATTTAAATTTGAAATGATTTTCAAAACAAAATTTTTGTAAATATTATTAAATTAAAAATAAGTTCTTATTTTTGATGGTTTCCTCTCCACTAAACTTTTAATCAATGAATAAGCGGTCGATTGAATTCAAAATAAATGGATTATAAATTGTAATAAATTATATTAAATTAAATTTAAAAACATTTTTATTTAATTTATTACAATTAAAAAACAAATAAAACTCAATTTTTCACATTAATTGTGAATAAAGACACAAATATGGAAGTTTATGAACAGATGGCAATCGGTTTAATACATAACTTATTTATTCTATTCTGAACTTTTAGGGCAAATAAGAAGTGCATCGAAATAGCCGTCCACTGACTGACACCCACTTATATAACGAGTTTCCAAATAAAGAGAAGCCCTAAAAGAAAACTTTTGAGCAAAAATGGCTTTATTTTGATCACAATTAACAACGAATTCATTCAATTTTTAAATAAAATGAATCGATTTTTGAGAATTTTTTTTATAATTTGTTTATTGAATTCAGTGTTTGAATCCATTGACGCCAGAATTCGCTATAGAATTAGGACACCCCCCGAGTGTAGAGATAAGGGTCCGCGTCGTACAGAAGAGTTGCCTCCCATAGTATTGACGGGTTTTGTCGAACAACTCTATCCGAGTGATGGCGACGACACTTATAGCGCTTCCGTTATGATTAAACGCGTTCTTAAGGGTCAGACCTCTTTAGAAAATAGTAGAGTCACTGTTGGAGGGTTGGGAATACGCGGATTGTGTTATGCTAATCCCAGAAAACGGGACACCTGGATATTTTTCTTGAATCCTGTATCCGATGGATTCTTAAGACTTAATAATACTCTATTAAAAGTGACCTTGCCTAATCTTGATAGAATGAATGCTCTTGTTAAAGGTATAGTAGAGTTTATTTATATATTACTTTAATTAAATTCTAAATGAAATCTCTTTTCAGACGAACCCTATAGAAGACGAACGACAATAAATGATTGTAAATAAAGTTATTATTTGTTTGATTTCGTTTCAGTTATTATATAAATAATGTTATGTTTCGATAGAAATCATTATTTTGATTATATGTTTGTCTGTTCGTCAGTGCCCTGTGAGAGACAGTACTGTGAAAACAATGGCAATTGCATTGAAGAGAATCGATCGGCAGGTCTTCTGACCAGAGCTAAGTGTCAATGTCTCGAATATTGCGCTCATAGTTATAGTCCTGTTTGTGGTAAGAATTCACTCCCAAAGAGTTTCTCTAAAATCAATTTTTGTTTGACTATAGGTTCAAATGGAGAGACGTTTCCAAATGAATGTCAGTTAAGACTACAGTCCTGTCGCCGTGGATTCAATTATTTCGTCAGATTTCCCAATTCGTGTGAAACGGGAAGACGAACCAGAGATGTTCAGACGGCTTTCCTCTCAGCCCTTTCTATTTAACTCAAATTCTAACAACATTTTATTATTATTATTGAAGTTTTAGGAGAGTTTCACTAATTTTATAATCAAATAATTTTAAAACATTTAAAATAATAATTAAAATATAAAAACAAAATTGAAAAACAATAAAAAGTCGGGAAATTTGTAGAGTTTGTTGAGTTGAGAACATTTGTATTGACTAACAATTAATCTTAAGTATCAAACGATAACATCGTTGTAATCAATTAATTTTCTGCACTGAATATCACTTTTGTTTTTTTCTTTCGTTTCTTTTTTATGAATTTCATTATTGAGTAGTTTTTCGATGTCTTTAATACTGATATCATCGCCATATGTTTGGGATTCCTTTCTATTAATTTGATCCAATCGTCTTTCATATCGGATTTGTTTCAATAGTTTAGCCATTTCCACCATTTCTTTAATTAATGAACGATTTATATCAGAGACTAAGGAGTGATCAATACTATATCCGTCCTCATCTCTTCGCACTTTATCCTCATCGACGAGACCTATATTTTATTACAAATAATATATAATTAAATCATTATATTATTAATTAATAGTTACGAACAGCGCTTTTTATAAATATTATCCATCGATAGACGACACAAATCAACACTAATTTTAGATTAAAATAAATCAGTTATTAAAGTAACCATAAAATAGCGATATATTTATTGGACTAAATATTATAAGAAAATGTCAAATATTTAAAACTAAAACAATTTTTATGTTTAAAGTGAGTCTCTCATCGATTTAAGAGTCAATTAAAATTCATTTGTGATAAGCGGTTCATAATTTGGTAAAGTTTTGGAAGATTTGAAAAACTTTAGAAATGAGTGTTTAGTAAAACATAATCTCATATTTTTGTAGTCCATCACAACTTTATTAATAACCAATGAATCAATTTTTTTCAAAATGAGATTTTATGGAAAAATGAGGAAAACTTGAAGTGTTAAGAAAGGATTAGTCAATTTGGAGAGTGATTCTTACATAATTACATTTTTGTAATTTTATTACTAAATAAAGTGAATACCATTTCTATTTTATTATTTACTGGTCTATTAAGGGATACGAATATCTTTGAAATTGAATTAATAATAAATTATTGGAATAAATGCCTTAAATTGAAATTTGCCCCAAACTCTGCCCCAAACTCTGTTATTAAATATTAAATTTACTTTTGAGTAGAAATTCCATAGAAATTGTAAGCAATAAATAATTGATAAATAAATAAAAAGCAAACCATTAACACATTTCCACTTATTTTTGAATAAATTCTCTCTTTTGTGTACTTCAGATCTCAATTCTGAAAAATCGATTAAATTCTATTCAAAGAACTTTTATCTCATTATAGTTGTAGTAAACTGTCTGTCATTTGAGTCATTAATTGCTTCAATTTTTCTTTTAATTTCTTTTGTTTTCAAATTTTAAGATAATTTTTAGGTCTTTTGAAAGAATAAACTAATCCTTAATTGACATAAAAGTGTCTCAATTCGATTAATGAGTGCATCCAATGGTTTCAATGGCTTCAATGGCTTCAATGGTTCAAATCGTTTCAAACTTTGAAAATTTAAATCTTCAAAACTAATAATTTTTTAGAATCATTAATGAATTAATTAAATAAGCAAGTTACTTTAAAAGAATTAAGTCATAATTTAATGTCAATGAATATTAAACCAGAGATGGATAAAGGAGCCGGTCTCAGGGGGTATTAGGGGGATATTAAAAAAACGCTAAAATGGCCTAAAAACACATAAATACTCATTTTTAAGTCGTTTTCTCTTGTATACTAGTATATTTAACCATATTCTAAAGTATTTTATCAAAATTAATGCAAAAAACTAAGAAATGTTAACAAAAACCTATTTTTCTTAAATATTCAAACATTTTGTTCAACCAAGATTTTACTTAAAGGATGTAATTTTGACGTTTTCATGCATTTTTGTTAGGTTTTAAGTTATTTTTCTTTAAAATTACAACTTTTTACTTATTTTTTTCATATTTATTTTTAAATTTTTTCTGCAATTTTTCCGAATTTTTTGCCAATTTTTCTCCTTTTTCTAGATAGTACCTGAATTATCGGCTAGATTATCAAAATTCGTTAAAATTAATTGAATAATATAGGAACAGGATCAAATAGAACTCTCAAAATTTTTAACTTAACAAGCTAATTTTATTTGCCAGAATTTTGATAGACAAAAAAACAACTATCGATTAATTTTCTATCTTACAAATTGAGACATGGACACCATTGTTACAAAGTAATTTATTTTAAAAATGTATAAGATACATTTTTTTATAATTATAATATCAAGAAAATTCCATATTTTAAAGAAAATTTTTAAATTCTTATTTATTCCGATTTTAAAATAGGATAAATCTATAAAAAGAGAGCCCTTTTGTATATTAGTAGCGATTCAATTAATTATATCCGATAAGAAATACTGTATATTTAATACCGTTTAAGTGTTTCTCTTTTAATCATTTGAGTTATGGTTTGTCTGACGTTCATCTCTTACATTCATCTGAAGGACCGATAAATTTTCTATATTTTTAAAATTAGGCACAAATTGAATGCCTAATGAAGTTTTGGTATTTTCTAAATATATTTAATATTTTAATTAAAGATATAAATATTGATTATATTTTCGAGTGCTTTAAAAGTTTGTGGACTTGAATTCATTATTTGAGTTAAAACATAGAAAATGTTTTTGTCTTTCATTCTTTTAGAAAGTGGAACAAATATGAACTAGTTATAATTTTGAACTTATCATAATTTTCAAGAGTAATCGGATTAAGAAAAGAATACGAGGAATAAAATTTTGTGATTAGTTTTTTGTCTAAATATTAAACTTTTGAATAAATGGTTTGATTAAGACTTAGATTTAAAACATTTGGATATATTTCCCAACAATTATTTGAGTGATATTTTAACATAAATTCAATTCAATAATTGACTAAAAGCATAAAATGAGTAAAATGAATGTTTCATTCGGTTCATCAAAACGAAGACGAGTGACAACTCATTTGGATTAGAGTATACTCTAATTAATGAAAAGCTATAAAATTTTTCCGGAAGTTTTAATTACTCTAACTTTAAAGAATATTTTGAATTTTTAATCTACCAGAAGGGGTTAACCAAGCTCACTTAAACAATAGTAATAATTTTATATTGAAATAACAATTCTCTTAACTTATATTTAAAAATATTTCTAAAATGAACATGAACATTTACTTTAAAATTGAAATTCATTTTTATAATATAAAATAGTATTTAATAATCTTTAAAACTTCATATTCATTATACCCAAATACATCCTAGCTTAATTATTAAAGGATGTTGAGAGTTAAGCTCTTTTCTGAGAATTTTTATTGTATCCTTGTTAATTTTTTAAAGAGTTTAAAACGGATAGCTATAACAGAATGGATGAAATTGAGTGAAATAAAGATTAAAAATAATACAGTGTTTCTCACCTGGTTTTCCGGTTGTTTCCATTGTCTTTACGTTTATTTCAATTGTCTTTCCTAACGAACAAATGTCTTTCCGGTTATTTCAATTGATTTTATAATTTTGGTACCCATTTTAAATGATAGCTGCCAAACGGTAAATAATTAATGCTTATATACTGCTTATAAAATGTTCTTCTCATCAAGATAAACTAACAATTCATTGGACACTTTTATGTACGACCACTTTTTCGGGTAGTTTCGGTTGCTTAAAGCTGCCGCTCAAAGGTGTATACAATATATTTAATAAATAATAAAATCAATTGAAATAACCGGAAAACGAGGTGAGAAACACTGTAATAAATACAAATATTCGAAACCATAGAATTATTACTAAAATATAAATTTTATTTTACATTTATTTGGGTTTTTATGGTTTTTAAATTTATTTTAATTCCGTTTAAATAAGTATTTCTATAATTTTTGTCGATAATATTCATAAATTTATCAAATATAAGTTATACCTAGTTCACCAAAAGAAAAATATTTAGACTTTTAGTAAAATTTTTTAGATAGATCACATTTTAGGTCATTTTAGGAAAAGTAAAAATTTATTACTTTTACTAAATAAAAACAGATTAAATTTTTAAGAAAACCACTTTTAGAAAAAGGGAAGCACAGGACAGGGAACTTTTTTCATTGGGGTCAAAATTCAAATTTATGTTATCACATGTGATACACACGAAATACCCTTAAAAGTAACTTTTTTTAGGTAAATCACTTTTAATAGAATTAATCCTAAAAATTTTTACAAAAATATTTTTGGTAGACATAGTATTAATCAGAATATTTATATATGAATATTTATGATTAATACTAAATATATACAGTTGGAAATCGATAGTATGATGTACCCTCAGTATTAACTAACCTTTACTATTAAGAAATATTGAAGGGTTTATATTGTTAGCCCCAACTTCATTAGCCCCACTTTCATTTGCCCCAACTTCTTTAGCCCCAAATATCATTAGCCCCATCTTTTATTAGCCCCAAACTCATTAGCCCCAATTATAATAAAAACAAATTTTACAATTTCTAACTTTTATACAATTATCAAAAGATTGGCAAAAATTCCGAAAAGAAGTAGAAAAATTAAAAAAATAGAGAAGAGTTAATAAAAACCCTTAATTTTGCAGAAAAATGCATAAAATCATCAAAAATTGAGTTAAGTGAAAGTTTTTACAAAATTGCATTATTTGTTGAAATTTCTCAGTTTTTGTATTAATTTTGAAAAATTCTCTTTAGCTCGGACCAAAATACTTTACCCTTATACCGATATCTTCTGCCATTTCCTAAAATAAGTTAGTTTAGAAATTGTAAAATTTATTTTTATTATAATTGGTGCTAATGAGTTTGGGGCTAATGAAAGATGGGGCTAATAATATTTGGGGCTAAAAAGTTGGGGCTAATGAAAGTGGGGCTAATGAAGTTGGGGCTAATGAAAGTGGGGCTAATGAAATTGGGGATAACAAGCGGGACCGATATGATTATATTTGAATTACTTTATTATTATAAATGCAAATAAATATGAAATGAAATATTAATGGTAGAATAATTTTTGAAATTCAGACTTACTTTCATAACCAAATACTTAACATCCATTTTGTTTATATACCTTTCATTTGTAAGTATTATTTTAAATAAAGTTTATTATAATAATAACCACAAAGATATATCGATTCATAAACTTTAACACAAAATCCATTACAAGATTAAAACATTATTCATTTTTTTAATTATTTTTATAAAAGAATTTATTTAAGATTATCATGGTAACATTATTTATAATAATGTCTCATCACATTATCAATCAAAAGGTTTCATTTGTTATGACATTCGGTATTTCACAGTAGAGCTCCAACCTTTACAAATTTTCTCGGCCCTACCCTTCCAAAATCCTTTAAGAGCCCTCAGTTGTATTTCCACACAACCCATACCATGAAAAGTAAGCCCATTAAACCCTTTTTTATTTACATATTTTCAACTAATATTGATTGTATTTTTAAATCAATAAAAATCTAAATTTTGAAGAAAAATTAATCATAATTTTGAGACAACTAATGTCCGTCAATGTAATCCAGGTAAATTATAGATCATTTTTGTCATAAGGTATGAAAAATATAGAATTTATAAATTACAAAAATGTTAAGAATCTAAATGACATACCTTTCTCTAAAATAACGACCCTTCCCGACACTTAACCTATGGTATGAAAAACCCTTAGGAACTGCAAGTTGAAAAGTTGGAGGTCTAATTAACAGCGGGCGGGTGGGTAGGCGGGCTGGTGGGTGGGTGCGAAACGATTACATATACTACAATTTACTACGTAATATGGTGAAAAAAGGTTATTTAATGTATACAGTAGAAGGCAATGAAATAATAATGAACACATAATAAACGGTCGGCACTTCATATCCATATCTCGTCAGACCAGTGAAGGCATACAAAAATTATTAAAGCATAAAATAGACTTGAACATTTTATTGGACAAACTGTGCACAGTTACAAACATTGATTAGACTTAATATGAACTTCACATAAAAAGAGCAAAAACTAGAAGAGTTAATGCATAGAAACAAGTACAATTCTTATAAGTTATAAATTTTTATTAGATATAAAACAATAACATTAAAAGTTATTCATATTAGGAATGTGCGTGGTAATTATAAACGGATTGTAAAACAGTTACATGTATAAAATTATATATCAAAGAATGTGCTTGCAAATTATAAAAAGGATACCTACACAGTAACTGTGTACTCGACTGTACTAACTTTTAGTACTCGATATAACCAGGTGGTTGATGCCACTAAAATGATCTGGTTAAATCGAGTTACTATAAAAAAAGCTCAATGCAATTCAAAAAATTATTACAATAAGTTTAATGGATATAAAATCAGTGATTTTGATTGATTTTGAGCTGAATAATGAAAAGCCCTGAAAAGAATGTGTTTTAAATTAGACAATTGTCTAAAAAGATTAAATTTATGGTTTTCCAAAAATTTATGGTTAAATCGAGATACAGTTTATATGGATTGTACTCAATTTGCATCTGGTTATATAGAGGTTCTGGTTATTTTTTCTAGTTATATAGAGAAAAATAAAAATTACATTTCCCATAAGAGCAGCCGGAGTTATACCTGGTTCAGTTTATATCGAGACATGGTAAATGGAAGACTAACTGTATTTGAATAGAAATTATTAATAACTTATAGACTGTAAGTTTAGTCGTTTGGCTCATTGAGGGGTATATGAGAAAATTGGAGTTTAAATCTCAACTCTGTTACAGAATAGTTTGAGGTTTGGTGGAGTTAAAACCTGCCCAAAGTGATAGACCCAATCACTGTCATTCACTGTCGAGACTTCATCCAAGCTATGACATCTTGTTAGGTTTATGTGGTAAAATTTTGGTTAATATTTGTGACAAATTTTATATGATTTAACCACAATTAATTGAAAGCATGCACCTTATCGTCATTTCGGAAAAATTCTCAAAAATTTGAATTTAATAGTAATTGACGAAATATTTATAATTTAAAAATTAATTTAAAATTATAAACAATAATTAAATTACTTTAATAACTACTAAATTAAATAAAATAAACAAATTCATATTAATATCGTTTTCTCTACAAAACTACGCAATTAAAGTAAAAATAGCGATATATAAAACAATTTTGAAAAAAACCAAGGTGATAAACATTAAACAAATTAATAATTTTATGATCATTTTCTTTCCCTTTTAGACTATGTGACAAATAATGATATCATTAAATTGCTCCTCACATATTTGTTTTGATTTCAAGAATATAAT
>JAQFZM010000613.1:0-28407 GCA_034695785.1 Galumna obvia
ATCTCTTTCTTCCATGTATTCTCTATGAGATTTATGCATACTTTTATATGCTTTACATTTACCAACTTCCAGGGGTGGGACAGACGCTTTTTCATTATTTTCTAAACAATCAATTCTTTTAGTAAACATTCAAATACTCTTAAAAACAATCAAAACTTCACATTTTAAAACTAGCTAGATACAAATTATGAAACATTAGATATTTTTAAAATATTTCGAACGACGTTTTTTTAAAAAATCTTCAAAACAAATAACAAATAATTAAAGAATTTAAAAATATTTTGTAAATTAAATGTTAGACTCAATTTTAAAGTAAAAATAAGTTATTTATTAGTCTTTCCTTTTATTCTTCAATACTTTTATCATTCAAATGATATAAATATATAATTAAATTTTAAACCACTGATGACGAAGTACTTCATCGATGGTGGCTCTCATGATAGGGTCGGCCACAAAAATTCGTGTCAAAAGGTCTTTACAGTGAGTACTCGTAATCTTTCCGTTATCCCAATATTTGTTTGACATTTGATTTTCTAATTCTTTTGAGTTTTTCTTTTCATCGAAAGGATAGGAATCAGTCATCAAATAATAGATAATAACTCCCAAACGGTAAATGTCTAAACATATCTCGTCGTGTCTTGAATTCATAGCTTCGGGTGAAGTATATCTCATATTTGAGTCATTGAGTTCACACAAATTCTTTCCTCCGCCCGACATATAAGAGCAGTGGAACAGCTCTAAACCAAACAATTTGAGGCAATCCTTGTTGTCGACTAACAAATTATCGACATTTAAGTTATGGCCAAAAGAGATGCCAATATTGTGAAGGAATGATAAGCCCTCAGCAATAGTTTTGGCCCAAACCCTTACTTTTAGTTCTCGTTTTCCGATCGGATATTTGTTGAGATTCTTTGAGAGAAACACTTTATGTGCCGTCAGTTCTAAGAATATATAGACTTTGTTTTCGTTAGTGATATAAATCTGTCGAATACTAAAGAATCGGATATTTCTGATTGACTGACAAATTTTAAGCCTTTCTTTCTTGAAATATGACTCAAACTGTTTTGGGTAAGTCTTCACATCAATAATTTTGACCCCATATTCTCGGGCGTCGTCGGGAGAGACTGCCTTAACAAAAGTCCAATTGTCTGTTGAGCCAAAGCACTGGTCGTGAAATATTTTCCACCGCTCTCTAAGTATTGACTCTTCATTTTGACAATACGAGACATCAAACGCTTTGTTTTCAATACTACACAGTTTTTCTCTCCATTTTATAACTCTTTGTTTATCCACTTTTTCCTGTTTTTCTAATCTCTCTCTTCTCGACATTTTTCACTAAAACTTCTTTACTTAAACTAATTTTTTCTGTCCTAAAGAAGACCTAATTTTTTGACTCAAATGTTCGGCAAATAATATCTTTTCTTAAATGAATAAAATGCGTTATATTTTGAATTTTTAAATATTCTTTAATATAATTCCGAGACTTTTTAATATCAAATTCTTAAATATTGTTTTTTTTAAATATTATGAATCAAAAGTTATGAATTGTATTAATAATATAAATAAACGTTAAATAATAGCAATAATTATAATAATAACGATTTATCTATTGATATGAAATTCAATTATAATTTCAATTAAATAACGAATAAAAGTTTAAATTCAATTATATTCTTCTCGAGTCTAACATTCATTTATAACTAATTAGAAGAAGTGAATAGTGTTAGGGATAGGGATAGACATAAACATCAAAAGCGATGGGTAGTTTGTGCTGTTGTTGTTGTCGTCGACAAAATAAAGAGAAAAAAGTAAATAAATTTTCGGACAAAAAGGGTTTAGTCTATAAAAATGATGAAATCGATTCTATCACTGAAAAGAAGTTAATATCTGAACAGAAATTGTTAGAACAACAAAGAGATGCGTTTAAAGCCGGTGACAGCGCTTATAACAAACAAAACCAAAAATACAAATTAAAAGTTAAGTCAATTAATGATCAAAACTTATTTGACTCAAAAGAATACAAAGTTATCAAAGAGTGGTTAAAATCAAAGAATTATGAAATGAATAAATCCATTGGTTTTGGAAATTATGCCGAAGTTTTTCAGGCGTTTAGTAAACAAAGACAAAAGTCGGTCGCAATTAAAGTAATTCAATTGAGTAAAGAAAACACTTTATATCGAAAAAAGTTTTTACCAAAAGAAGTGGAAATCCTTAAACAATGTAAACATCCCAATATAATTAAAGTATATGAGATGTGCCAGGTCAGAAATAAAGTCTATATTATCATGGAATTGGCAGAAAAAGGTACTTTAACTGATTGGCTCAGACAATGGGGTGCTTTTACTGAATCGACGGCACATATGATGTTCACTAAGATTTTGTATGCACTGAACCATTTGCACAAACAATGTATAGCTCACAGAGATCTCAAATTAGAGAATATTTTACTCACAAAACAATTACAGCCAAAACTCACTGACTTTAGTTTTGCCGTTAAAGTGAACCCAAAGAAACCAAAGAGTAAAACATTTTGTGGTTCACTTCCATATTTTTCGCCCGAAATACTTCAAAGACAACCCTATAATCCTCTGATATCCGATATTTGGAGTTTAGGCGTTTGTTTTTATGTTATGCTTAACGACAGACTTCCCTTCAAATTAGGAGACGACAGACTTATGCTTAAACAACAGTTGACCCGCGACTGGAAATTCAGACCAAAGGTTTTCTCACAAATATCTCCAGAATTGAAAACTATGATTAAAAAGATGTTAGAACCAAATATTCGTAAAAGAATAACCACTCATCAACTTATTGATGATCCCTGGATTACAAACTTTGCGGCCAATCATTGAATTCCATACTTAAATACCACACAATTATCTTATATTCAATTAAGAGTTATCACAGTTTTTATTTCTACAAATATAACTATTTTTTATATTAAAGTCTTTTTCGAAATCAAAATTTTGTTAATTGAGTCCAAACTATTAACTGGATATAAGTTTAACTGAACTCAACTCAAGTTTTGATTTAAATTTATTATAAAATAATAATTGAGTCCTAATTATTAATTCAATTAACTAAAAATACTTTTAAGTTTAAATGTGAGCCTAAACTAATAATATTATAATAATTTTAAAAAAATCTATTGGTTTTGGAAATTATGCCGAAGTTTTTGAAGTGTTTAGTAAACAAAGACAAAAGTCGGTCACAATTAAAGTAATTCAATTGAGTAAAGAAAACACATTATATCGACAAAAAAAATTACTAAAGAAATGAAAATTAATAAAAACAATTTTCAAAAAAAAATTAAAATTTTCAAAATTCAATAATAGTTTTAAATTTAAACAAAAAGAGCTCTTCTGAGAGTCAATAAAAGAAGAGATGTCTTTCTTAGTGGTAATACTTCTGATTATCTTTGGTATTCTTTTAATCAAATTTTTTATAATACCTGCGATTAAAAAGTACCGATTAAAAGTAGCACCACTACCACCATCAGAAGTCACTCTCCCTAAAGTTATAATGGATAGGGGGTATACTATAGGCCAAAGGTTGGGAAGCGGCGCCTTTTCAACGGTATATAAGGCCACCCATAGGGACAAACCTGGAGTTGTATTCGCCTGTAAACGATTCGATTTAACCGATGAATCGCAGGAAGTCTGGAGAGAAAAGTGTCTCAAATCTGAGATGAAAATTATGATGACATTAAAGCACCCGAACATTATTAAGGCTTACGATGTATTCAAAACCAGAAGAACGGCCTTTATATTTATGGCTTTTGCAGAGAATGGAAACGTCGCACAATATTTGGAGAGAACTAAAAGGCCGATCCAAGAAAATCTGTCAAAGAAATGGTTTGGAGATATTGCAAAAGCCGTGTCTTATATGCACGAGAAAGGGATAGCTCACAGAGATCTTAAACCCGATAACTTTTTGCTGAATAATGATTTTAAAGATGCGCTCATTTCTGACTTTGGCTTCTCGTGTATGGCTTTAGATAATCAAAATACAATACTGAAGGGCACAAACTGTGGATCAGATCTCTATAAATCTCCAGAACTGTTATCATTAACGGAGGGACACGTATACGACGCCAAGAAGTCAGACGTTTATGCGATGGGAGTCTCACTCTTTGAAATGTTGAATTACAACAAACCTTTTACAGATGAGGTCGACAGTAATGAAAGTAATCAAATCACTTATTATATGAATCAACAGAAGTTAAAAAAGTTTCGTTACAACAAAAGTGTGAAACTCTCTCAAAATGCTATCAAATGTTTGGAAAAGTTATTAGAACCCGAACCCAAACGCAGAATTACAATCCAGGCATTACTCAGTACTAAATGGTTGGCAACGAAATGATCACAAATTGATTACAAAATCATCACTCAGTCACCACTCTTTACATATAATATATTCAATAAAAATCTCAAAAAAAACTCTTCATATCTTAAATAAAAGTTTGGTTTAAAAACATTTTTAAGGATTTTTTAACTCATGTCTAAAATGGATAAGAGTTTGATTTGTTTTAAGAAATTATGACATCCTATGACTTATTAAAGCCATAAATTATTTAAACATTTATTTCAAATAAATAAATCATTTCTTTTATTTGAAACTCATTTTTCTTTTAGCAAATAAATAGCCTTTTCTTTGAGATGTTGTGCTCTTCTTAATGGCTTTTCCTAAAATATCTTCGATAAACAAAAAAGAGGACAAAGAGTAGAATCAAAAAGGCAATGGCAATGCCTCCATAATAATACCTTTTGCATACATATCCTCCACAACGGGACGAATCATTCCTTTCCTTTACAACCAATTCTTGTGACGAAGACTTTGTCTTTGATTTTCTTTTCAATCCTTGTTTGGAACCACTCTTTTTGACCAAAGCTTTACTTTGATTTTGCATTTGTTTTGTCCTTTGGTTGAGAGGAAGGGATGTCTGGAAAGGAAATGGTATTCAACTTTTGAACGAATACTTTAAAATTAAAATATTTGTATCAATTGTTAAAAATTTTTAAATTTTAAAAAAATTAAATTTAATAATAATATTGAAATAAGTTTAGAATTTGTATCGAATAAAAGGATTATTTGCTATACATTTATAAAATTGTATCACAAAGTCTCTGAATGTTATACACTTTCCGAGTTAGGAATGAGTAAATGAATTATGAATTTGTTGATAATATGGAGATATTTTGAAATATTTGGTATATTGTGTAGTGACTACACTGGATATTTTTTGCAGGTTAATTACATATTAATACGAGTAAATAGAGGTGCATGATTTACTTTCTAACATTGGAACTCTATTTTAAAAATGAAATCATGCACCTCTATTTACTTGTATTAATAAATAATTAACCTGCAAAAAAGATCCCAGGATTTTCCAGTTGGATTTAGTTAGTGTAGTCACTGTAGTGTATTGCGAGTCATATAAAAAATAATAATTTTTCATAACTGGAAGATATTCACAACTTGGAGAGTCACAACTGGTAGAGTTCATTGTACCTAGTTTTTGATAACAAGATTACTTATTTATATCGATCTTTCACTCTATTGAGTACTAATAGTTCATTCGAATTATTGAAAATTATTTATAGTCTAATATGTGCTAGACTATATTTGTTTAAAATAAGTTATAAAATTATAACTTATAATTTAGTTGCGAAATTTTTAAAGAGAGCGCTTGAAAATATGAACAATAATTGATAGTCACTTTTTATAATAGAGATTTGGCCATGAAACAACTTAAGGTTAAATATTAAATATATAAATGACTATTATAGGGTATAATTTATATGTTAACATGGTAATAGTATTTAAGAATGCAAAAAACCTCGCTCACAAAATTGGTCGATTTGCCGCATTTAACTTATAATTTATAATTATTCTTTTATATTTTAAAAATAAAATCTTAACTAATATTGAATAACGATTTACAAACTTTTGTTTAATTATTAACTCTAAAATCACAAAGGAAAATAAGAATGTCCTTGCTCAAACACAATCATAATCATTAAATTTTAAATATTTGAAGTTTACTTAATAAACGATAAAATATATTTAATTAATAACTTAATGTTTATTCAATTCAGTTAATTCTGAAATAAATTATTTAATTTGATTGTCATTGATCAAATATTAAATTCGCATAAATCAGGGTTAACTTTTCAATCACAGGGGTTAAATATCTCATTGTATCCATGATAAGATTAAATAAATAAATTTTCTTATATTTAAAGTTGAAAAATAAATTTGACACGATGATAGTTTAAATGATAATCTATCAAATTTTATTTACAAATAATTCATTAAAACAAATTTACTCCAAAAAACAAATATTTTTCATATTTATTGACAACAAATTCTAATATTTTTTTCAACAGAAAATGTTTTTAATAATTTATTTCAAATTTTAGGAAATTTTATCTAAATTTGTCTGAAATTCAATCATTCATTTGAAAGACGTTATAAAACTTCAGTCAATAATATTCTATCAATAATTGAAATGAAAAATAATTATTAAAAACAAGTTTTCATTTGTTTGACACAAACGTATTATTATTTAATGGGTGTCTGTAAGTCATCCCTAAACAGATAAGTAGTCCAATAAACCAAATTAAATAACGCAAACATAAACGGAAAGAATATTCTTGAGATAACGTCAATACGTTTGGAACGGGTCGGGAATTTGGACAGCCATCTCTTACACCAATTCTTGCGTTTCTGTGGTTTGGCGTGAATTTCGCAGCTCCGGTAACCGTCGCCTCTCTATATGTTTTAATAGAACATTTAATAGAACAATTATCAAGTTTATTTTATAATATTAGTCTAGGAGTGACCAAATGAGAGACGGCTAATATGAAACACCTCATGGAATGGTATTTATTTAAAATAAAGTAAGAATTTATGGTAAAAATTTATTTAAACTAAATGTTTCAAACGTTACAAGTTTATTGACTTTACCCTTAATATAGAGGATAAAGATCATTAAGCAAGGAAGTATCTTGGCCACCCCTGTATTAAACTTACCAGTCCATAAGTAGCCTCATCGACTTGACCTGCCTCAATGGTTGAGTGTTCCAAGTTCCATTTGGCCTGTCTTTGTTGAATTTGTCGCTGTTGTTTGGCAGCAGCTTGGTGAACATCACTTCTGCTTGCGTAGTTGACCAGGGCAAATTCAAGGAGTGCGCCGAATACAAAAGTAAGACAAACACCTGTCCAGACATCAATGGCTTTGGTATAACTGACGGGTGGCTGCGATGCGTTAATTCCCGATATTTGTGTTGCCATCGATAAGAGTGTTGTGACCCCTAACGAAACTCTGGCCACCGTTGCGTTCGGGTCCAACCAGAAGGACACCCACGACACAAATATTAACATTGCGCACGGAATATAGATCTGGATCAAATAGTAACTGAACTCCCGTTTGAAGAGTAGGTCTACTCTTAGACAACTGTATTCACCTTGGTTTAAATGAACAAGATTAACAATATTAATTTAATTTCTAAATTATACCCGTATTTGTTCTGCTTGTGCAATAATCAGTTAAATATTTTTGCAAGGTGAATCTTGGCAAATTCAAGCTTTTGGTCACTTGGACCGGATCTCCTTCTTTCCACATAAAGACTAAGTCATCTGTTGTGTAGCCGTCTGTTCACATATTACCAAGATTAGTTTCATTAATTAATGTTAAATATGAAAGAGCACACTTACAACTGGCCATTTGTATGGAACAGGTCTGACGGTCTAAAGGATAGTACTTGAGATCCATTGGACACGAAAGGACTGGACGTCATGAATACAAAATAGTTTTATAAATTATTTATAAATACAATAAAACTTCTATATCTCCAATAACTTAAGCTATAATTTTCTCTTTTTATATAAAAAATATGCTAGACTTAATGAATACAATTTAAACAAGGATCTTGTTAAACATATTCACCAAGATTATACTCTATAATTTATAGAATAATCTTAAAGTTTGCCCAATGATATATATATATAAGAATTATCGAGATATAGAAGTTTTCAATTAAAGAGAATTGATTGTAGTTTTACCTAAAGATATACGAATAGAGAAGAGGACATTTCCGTTGGGATAAATACGTAAAAGTACATTGGGCATTATAATCTCATGAAAGTGGCCTTTCTTTTCATTTGAGAAGAATAAGTCGGGTTTCCAAATACGGTTGGGATCCGTGAGTACGAGGTATTGGATCTTTCCCTGCATGTCATCGAACTGTAGCCTATTATCATTCCATTGCTCTCTGAATGTTATTTGACTCGAGTATTCCTAAATAGAAAAAAATACCTTGTTAACATAACTAATCGAGCATAGCTGTTTAATTATCGTATAAATAATTAGTCTAAACAAGGTCAAATACTTAAATAATTAGTTAAACGAACAAAAAGATAAGTTTGTTTAATGAATAATTATTGATTTTATCTATTTATTGAATCAGCAGTGTATTACCCTGGTTATTTTTCATTTGATAAATATTACCATTGAGTGAATGTTGGGCTTTTGTTATCATTGAATTGATTTTCAATCATTTATTGCTTACGATTTCGATATTAGGAAATATGTTTCCCTTTATTTTCATGTGTTTATCACAAATGGATTATAAGTATTGACTCAACTTTTATGACATATTATTCTTATCTAAAATATTTTAGTTATAAAATGTTAAGACTTTGTTATTAAGACTAATATTTTTCATAGAATTAATGTCTATTAGTTATAGTATTTCGACTGAAAGTGTGTAGTTTTGTGTCAATAATAGGAAGACATTTGATTGATATCCGATCGATAATCAGGTTATTTGAGATATACAGGTATGACATCAATATATAAAACATTTTGCTTTGAGTAAAGCCTTTGAATTATTTATATTTCAATAATTGTTTTGACAGAAAAATAAATATTTATTGGCTTTTCTTTAAATATAGAGTATGTTATTAGTGAACATATTCGAGGAAATATTGTTTTAGTTAATTACTGAGTTATTAAGAAATAAATTATAGTTAATAACTGTTTCCCCGATAATTAAAATTCACGTTTTGGTTATGAGTGTTGACACAAATATTGTTTTAAATGAGAAATACTTTCAATATTTGATTTAATAATCAATTGATTCATAAGTTTATGTGAATTAATAATTAGTGAAAAAGTTTTATTACTTTTTATTGTATGAAATATGGGCTTAAAATTGTTGGAAAGATGTCGACAAAAGTTGTCATTTTATATATCGTTTAAATGTTTTGGAAAATCAATGATTAAGAAGTTTGTAGACTATGAGACCATTACTTGTTTTGCCAAAAACGGCGATATTCTGGAGCTCTTATTTTGTCAATCGATTAGTCATTACGTACTTTTAGACAAACCTATTGATGACAACTACTGGTGTTTTCACGTACAGCGAATGGCACAGAATAATGGCTATGGAATAGTCAAATATGAGCCTCTGACTAATGTACTGAAAGATGTGTTTCCTAACAGTGAACCCGTTTATAGAATTAGAAATCAAATGAAATTATCTGAAAAAGTGCTTCGATTGACACAAAACTCGGCGCCGGACTTAACACATGTCTCGTCTATACTTAAGTCATTAAATAATATTGTCGTTAAATATGAGGAAAATTCTTGTAATTGTGAACATTATGTCACTCTCTGGAAGTATGGCATCGGTTGGAGTCATGCCATTAACACACGTAAGACAATAGTGAATACATTGAAATTGTTTCGCAAAAGTTTCGCACAGAATATATTCAACGATTCCTTTATAGCCATAAGTAATGAGTGTGTGTTTAATGTCGACTGTTATCTAATAATCTATTGTTTTGGTCTCTTCGGACAAAAACTATTGGATGGCATTCAATACGTTATGAATAGACAGAAGACTTTAATCAAACTATGATATCATTTTCTATAATTAAATCCTTAAATATTTTATATTTTGTTTTTTGATTAAATTATTATCACTTTTTTTTGTGATCAAATCTTATCTAAAAGTCTGTCATTAAAACACTTTTTCGGATAAATTTGTTTTTTACACATTTTTTTTGTTAATTTAATCCTTGGATTTCTCGGAATTTTTATTTTTTTCCCAAAAAAATCAAATTATGGTAAATAAATGCGGAAAAGTTTACAAACTTATTAACGAAATTTTATTTTAATTAATAAATGTCTTAAAGGTATGGAATTAAGAGCTTTTGGTTTAGTATTAGTATATTAGAAGTTGTGTTCTTTTTGATAATAACTTCAAAATATCATTATAATGTACTAGATCATTTGCTAGCACGTGTAATATGCGTGCTACTTGAATCTAGTTAATAAGGTTATGCATGATTAGTCTGTTTTTTTGTTTGTGAGCCCTTGTTATCTAAAATGTGATTGATTATTTAAAAGGCTTACCATGGTCACATCATCTATGCTAGAGATGCTTCTCACATAAATGTTGATGGACACAAGTGCAGGGCCATCTAAATTAATTTAAATAATTATCAATATAAGTCATAATTAACATAAACTAGGCTAAATAAATTAAATTAATAGTTTCTCTTTTATCTAAGCAAGGTTATAATTATTTCTAAATATGTGTTTGATTATTATTTTTTAATAGTTTTTAAAACAAAAATAGTAACCAAGATCCTTATGTTTTGAATGAATAAAAGGGTTATTATGTAAATTAGTAAGTAACCTTGTCCAGTTGTGGCGTTGGCACCGGACGGACGTATTCTTGAGTCATAGCGTCCGTCACCTATAATAGAGTCGAGAATACGTTTTTCAATGGCACGAAAGTTGGCCGTCCCTTTTGCCGCCCTTTAAAATAGATTAAGTAAGGTTTAATTTTACCATGCTTAAATTATATAATTAGAGTACTATTTGGTTCGGAATCATTTAAATATAATGAATAACAGATTAAATGGATTTTTTCATTTAATTGGATTTTATTTTCGTTTCAAACCTATAGATATTTGCCATTAGAAAAGGCACAGAATAGCACAGAATATATTATTTGATTCATTTCCTAAACTCTCATTCCAAGCAATTTGTCATTAAATAGACTCAACAATGAAAACTAATTAAACTTTTTACTAAAAGTTGGTCTCAAAAAATTAGATTCTTTGTGATTGAAAAATGAAACATCATTTCTATTTTATGCCAGGGGGTAACCAAGGGTTAGTTGAACATGTTCATATTAAAAATTAATATCATCTTAAATTTAATCAAACAAAAATAACCATGGTTACGTTCTCAGTGCTCAAAATTTTTTGAAAAACTATCAAGCAAATAACTTTAGATCTATAATGTTTTAGCTAGTACATCTTGGTCATCATTCTAAAAGGTAATTCTTATTACTTACAATGACATATGAGTTGTATGATATAAAAACACAGAATTAATGTTTGAACATCTCTTTCAAAGTTGTCTATTAACTTTTCAATAGAATTATACCGGGGTTTTAATCTAGCAAAATTGCCTTTGAAAAATGTCTGAAATTATTTGGAGGTTATTTATAAAAATAATTGTCGGCACACTTTTTATCGTATATTAGATTATTTTACTTTTTTATTACAGTCTTATGACTTATCCCTCATTTATAATGAAAGAGTTTATTAGAGAAATCTCTTTATTAGCAGTTATTTGTTTAATAGTTTTACCGATTATTTACTTTAATAATTTTTATAAATAAATTATAAGAGAGAAAAGGGTTAAGGAAACTAACAAATCATTCGTTAATTTAATGTTTGATTCATTCAGAGATAAGAAATATTTGATCCAAAATTGCGGTCAAAAACAAAATGCTTTTGAAAAAACCTTCGAATTATGTTTTAATTTATAAACTATTTATTAATAAAATTAAAAAATTTTTGTTATTATTTTTTCTTTGATTTATATGAAACCAATAATACTAATGGTTTGTAATTGAAATAAATAATTTTACCTTGCTTGTGAAACATGTATAAATAATGTACAGATGAATAGCCAAAAGGTCATGTGCTGTCCGGTGCGTATGACAAATGATTTGCTCAAATGGATTGTCCGCTGATTTTTATGACTTTTTATAGAATTACTTCTGATTTTTTGACACATATTTTATAGATTTTGACAGAAAAAACAATTCATAAAAAAGGAACTGAAAATCAAATATTATTTTGATATCTCTATAATTATATGACTTTAATAACAATAATATAAATATTTAATGTTTAGATGTCGTGAATATTATTATAAATTTTTATTATAATATCTAAACCAATGAAAACATGACTTCACTCATAAATTATTATTTACTTCAGTTTTGAATAAAATGTTTTGTTTTTAACAATAGAATTGAGCCAAAGATCAATAAACCTGCAAAAATTGAATCCAAAGAACACATATTCTGGTTATTAATTGAACAAAAAAAATATTATAATTAAATTAGAGTTTAGACAAACAGTACTTCTCTTACCATTAATTTTGATGGATAATTCTAGTAGCACTTTTGCCAAGATAAATTGCCAATGGAATTTAATTTGTCAAAATTAGCTCATAATTTATTTGACCAGGAACATGTTTGTTTTTAAATTAAATGTTATGGAAGTCAAACTCTTTTAATAATTTATGTTTTTATGTCCATTCATTTTAGACATTTTTTTTATTATTAAATTCAATATTCTGTGCGATATTCTGTCCTCTCTATTGTGTGTATGTATGTGTGTGTGTATGTGTATGCTATGAAATTGCGCCGACATCTGCAGACCAGAGCAGCGAAGCGCAGGTAAGGGCTTCGACTGATAGCACAGCCTAATAGACAAATGATGTATAAGTGATATAATTGTCTTTCTCTTTGAATCCGTTCTCCAATATTTCGAAAATTAGTCTAAAATTTAAGCCTTAATTAAAGCACAGAATTTTATATAAATTCTTTGATTCAGACATTAATGAGATTATAATAATAGGGTTTCACTCATATTCTTATATTTATTCTGTGATTCAAAGGGTTGGGCTCTCAATATTCTGTGCAAACTTTGTTCCCCTTATATAGTGATTGTTTTATTTTCAAGTGTTTTTCTCTATTCAAGTGTGGGTTCTTTTGCACAGATTATTCTTCTTATGTGTATAAATAGACTTAAATATAAATTTTGAAGATTTTATTGGAAACGCATGCGTTTAGGGAGAGGAGAGCCATAATAATTGATCGTTTTTTTCAGGAAAAGCTCATTGAGAGTTACATTTGAGAGTATATCAGAAAAGGAAAAGGGATAGAAGTGTTCTTAGAAGTGATATTTTTTGTTGTAAAGATTTTTTTGTCAGATTTTGCGTCAAAAGTACAGAAAAAAATTGATTTAATATTTTTTTTTGCTTCAAATAAACATATTTTCAATATTAAGAAGTCGTAAGACTCAGTCACTTAATACTCATCTGATATTCTTCAAGATTAGTGTCTTTACGCAATTCTAGATACATTTTGTAGTTATATATTCAAGGGACAAATGTATCTGTAATAGATTTTGCTTATTATAGCAAGCAAAGATTTTAATCCGATTGCTAGACATTTGTCACTTAAGGAAGAGATGAGTGGTATCTATAATTAAAGATTACTGTTAGAAATATAAGGAATAAGCCTTTGAATACTAAATGTTTTGTACATGGTCATATTTGTGATGTTGTGATATTGATTTGGCTTAAATCAAACATTTATTTATAAATCATTACGTCTTTCATAAAAATATATTCAGAAAATAATCGATTTATTTATTATTCAGTTATTATTTTGAATAAATTAATTGTAAAACAGAAATATAATACATTTATACATTTGAATCTCTCTCTCTCTCTCTCTCTCTCTCTCTCTCTCTCTCTCTCTCTCTCTCTCTCTCTCTCTCTCTCTACTTGGTAGTTGACAAAATATTGAGTAAGAAACATTTAATACTTGTACATTTAGCAAGATTTGCATAACAATTATTAGAATAAAAGATTTAATAAAAAGATTTGAGATATTTGCAAGATTTGAATACTAAAAATATTTGGCATTAGATTTGAATGAATTACGTAATAGTAGTACTGTTGTCTCTCTATAATCATCTCATTTATATTCATCAAAATTAATCAATAATTACAAAATATTTTAACCCCTATTCAAGGATAATGTTATTCAATAGTAGATGTATTGAATAACAGTGAGAATACTCGTACTCTCTTTTGTCATAACAGATTTAAATACAGAAATTTCAGTTATAAATTTCAAAAATTATAAATAATTTTCAATTTTGAATTCTTGTTTTAATAAATAATTATTTGAGAATTAATTTTTAGTTAATTATTGTTTATACAGAAATAAATGATTTTCCAAGGTTAAATTGAGCCATATTTATTAAAAAGACTAGAATTATGAATTCTCTCTAATGTTTTCAATATTTGTCCATGACAATGTGACCATAGATAGAAATAATTGTATTAATATTTATATAATCAAATAATAGTATATTAAGTTATTGACATTATATACATCTTTAAGAATGTAAATATTGTGAATCTAAATGTAAACATTTATTCTTTAATTAGAGTAACAAGGTAGTTTGATTTTATGATAGGGTTTGTATTTTGTTTGAAATATGAAGATATGAAGTTTTATGATAAATTATTGTGGGGAATAAAATATTTTCAATTAAGCACATTTAATTTTTGTTTTAGAGACTTTTAATCTATCATGGGACAAAGTAAAGATTTTTTAAAAAGTTGCAGCCATTTTGAAATTCACTTTTATTTTAAAGAAAAATTTAACAATTGTTTAAAAATTAGTCTTTAACTAAACTAGCAAGTTTTCTAATTAAATTTTAGTGTAATATATTGGTTGCTAGATATATTTCATCATTATTAACATATAATCTAGATCAAAATAATTTGATAAAAGGTTAAAAATTTGTGAATGTTTTTCAATAATGTGTTTAACTTAATAATTTAATTAAATAGTAATTATGTAATAAATATTCGCTAAATTTATTTTTTTAACCTAAAGTTATATCAAATTACAAGTATATTAAATTTTAAGTTTATTTCAAAGATTTCCATTAATTTTGTATTCAAAAGAAGTTTTCCATACACTAAGAGTGAGTGAGAGAGAGAGAGAGAGAGAGAGAGAGAGAGAGAGAGAGAGAGAGAGAGAGAGAGAACAAAGTTATGATTTATGCACTTCTATAGAGATAAATTATTTTTATTTGAAATTCTTAAGTTAACTTAAAGTTCTCTTTTAAAATTTATTCTGGGAGTTCGAGGACACTCCAGTTCACTTTTTAAAAATAATATTTTTTCAAGATTATAATAAAAACAATTTTTTTTGTTAGAGCTTAAAATATAAATATATTTCTTTCAATTAGTTATTATTAATTGATTTATTCGAAGGAATACTTCCTAATATAAAATACACATTTATATTGAGTAGTTTTTAAGCAAGGATGATCCCAATACCAGGCTTTAAAGGGTAGTATTTGCCTTTAATGTTTTTAATGCCGGAGAGGGACTTCAGGAAATGTCCATACACTTCAAATATGCCAAATAAGTTGTTTTACTTTAATTTTAAACAATTTTAATCATATGTATGTTTTCTTTTGTCAATTATCACAATTATTTGGTCTTAAAGTAAAAAAAATGAAATATATTTACAATTATTGTCTTTATTTTATAGCTTTAAAAGTGTTATTCTTTGAATTTTAAAACACTATTTTATTAGGTTTTGATAATATTTTTAGTTATTTTTGAAAGGATAGTATGATTTCTACGTTATGTTTTTAGATCTACCAAGGACAGATTTTGCCAAATTTTCCATATAAAGGGAATTTCTGGATTACTCCCTATAGCCATCTCTGTTTATTTGTGACATGTCTTTTCAATTAATTTAAAAAATCTTCGATTAATAATTCAGTATTAAAAGGCTTATACCTGTGCTCAAGGATAGCCACAATTCTGAAGCGTATTTAGAAATTATCGAAATGTTTTGGATACCCTGAAAACCACCAAGACCAATACTATTACCTAAGGGTTAAACTAATAAAACTAAAAAAATGTTTTGTATTTTTCCCAAGCTAATTAATTAATTAATTAAAATCAATTTGTTGAGCAATACTCGAATGTTTATAACAAGAAAATGAACAAGTAAAAATGTGATGAAACCTTGGTGATTCCCAAAAAACAAAGCTATAAAATTGATTTTAATTCGAATTTGACAGAAATGGATAAAAAAGGGGCGAAAAAACAAGTTTTAAATGTAATCTCATTTACACAACACTTGAAAAGAGATGAAAACTTAAATGAAAATTCACTTTAATTTCTACAGAATTTTGTCGGAAAACTTGTTTTTGTGATCACGTTTACAGTAAATGATTAAGTTTAGGATCAATGGTTTATAGTTTTACTTCATTTTAAGAGAACTGTTTCTCAGCCACTATTCATGTGATTCACTTTTATTTTGGTTTGAATGCAAAGAGAGTGTGTCTCTAATAAATAATTAGTTTAGAAGTCAAGGTATACCTTAAAGTACACATCATTTGGACTCAACTTTCATAGATTATATTTGAGTTATTTTTTTCAGTTTCTGTTTTTCTATTAAAGTGTTTATATTATTTGAAATAAAGAAACTTTACTTTATTTTATTTCAATATATTGTTGAATAACTCATATTCTGTTCTCATTAAGAGTTGTTTTTAAAGAATTTGTTCTTAAAATTAATTTTCTTAAAACAGTGTTTGACTTAAAGCGTTATTTTATGTAATAATGGGATCACTTCGAGTATTAATGCCCTCAAACTCTAATAACGAGTCGTTTTTGGCTAAAAACAACAGCTCTGACAAAGAGCTGGTCATCCGTAGACCCGGAGTTCCGGTCACTTCAATACAAACGGATTGGATGTGTAAACGTATCTCTCATTTTACTGTCAGTCGTGAGATACGTCTCATTGGTTTTGGTCTCTATAATAACGTCAATCAGAAATGCTATTATGGCTACAAAGATGTCGGCGCCGATCAGATTAATGTTGAGATCAGTATTACAGAGTTTAAGACTGGCAAAACTCTGTATCAATCGATGGCTGCCCTCCCCTCAGCCCGTATGTCGTCCGTACAGCGGGTGTTCTTCAAAAAGCCAGTCATCCTAAAACCGGGTCGTCTTTACGAAGCGATGGCATATTATGACCAATTCGTGCCCTTATATCTCAAGTCTGACCCATTTCTTAGTGTTCAAAGAGTTGGCGATAACCAGTCTTTGGGTGACCTAACCATTGGCTTCAGACAAATGTTGCCAAAAGGCAAATATCAGGCCGACTGCTATCCCAGCGAAATACCAGAACTGATCTTTGAGTGAACACTCATTACATTATCCCTTCATTTTAAACGTTCATATTTTTTACGGTAATTATAGTTTTATATAATTTTATATATTCTTTAGAGTGAACAAGGTCCGTTTATATATTATAAACATGTATCATTTCACTTAATCCTTTTCTGTATAAAAAAGTTTGGCACTTTCATAAAAATTAGCATGCTTATCTATTGACACCTAATATTAATGGTTTGCCGTCGAACACACAAGTGATGTGTTCTTGTGATCAATAATTTATTATTCCTAACGAACCATAAAAAATAAGGAAGACTTAAGTATGCTTTAAGTGACTTAAGTGTTAAGTTCAATTGAGACCTTGATCATTTTTTTAGTACTAATTAATAGTAATTTCTAATTAAAACTTTTTTTCTGATTTAATGATAAATCGATTTTTTCGCTTAAGTTTTATTTTTAAGGTTAGAACAGAATGTGCTTATTTGTAGAATTTTTAGCTGATCTTGCTAATTTTTTACAGCTTAAATTTAATATCATTTGAAATTTGATCTTGCTTGTTTATTAAGATTAAAATTTGTTAATTTTATATTTAATTATATATATTTAATATAAATAATAAGAGCTTTTAGTAACGCTCTGTTGGCAAATTTGTTTGTAAAAGAACCTTGCACTCTTTCATTAGATAATTATTGTATAATTTTTTATTGCAAGATTCAAGGCTTACTCATCTTTTTCATGTATAAAATGACTATTAAATTAGACCTTGGTCGCATGTGTAACAATTTAATTACAAAATATATTGCATTTAATATAAAAAAGGGAACAATTCGTGACTGAAATCAATAATCAATTGTTTTAATATTCGAGAATAAACTATTAAAATCTAATCAGAAGATTTTCATCTAGGTAATAATTTTGGTTCAGCCACATTAAGTTAGAATAAAAGTTCAATTAAGTTAATTAGAATTTCATCTATTTTTTGGTGTTTATTTCAATTTTCAGTATTAATTTTTGAGAATAGAATGACCAGGTTAAAATGAGCATATTATTTAACCTTTATTAAGTTCACCTTGTTGAATTTTCTAAATAAAATAGATATGATTAAAATTTCTCTTCAAATGATAAGTTTAATCGTTACTTTTGGTGAGTTTTGTAAATACCCTGGAGCTAAATATCTATTTAATATATAAGTGAGTGGTCACCTTATTTAGCAAACAGTGTTCGTGTATTATCCATGCTACTTTTTTTTAATCTGATTGGAATATCAATTATTGAAATGTAAATTATTGATATCTAGGCTCAGAATAATAGATCAGTTGCTTTATGTCTATGTTGACCGCTTACTGAGATGAGCAAGATCATTACACAATTTTTATGTTGATATTATTATTATTATTTCTAATATTTAAGTAGTTTAAGCAAGCAATTTTCCTTTTAAAACGAGAAAAAGAAAGATGCAGATAACCAAGCTAACTTAACTTGAAGATAAAATTAACATGTTTATTATTAAAGCATATTATTTTTGTTTCCTGGTCAAATTGTATTTAAAAATTCTAACAATCTGTACTAGTTAACTATAAAACTATATTTTATATTGAAACTACCTTGGTAGTTGTCTATCGTTTCATTTATAGGGAGAATAAATAATAATTGCATAACTCCGGAGGCAAACATAACATTTGCATTAAATTGATTAAAGGGTCGCCCATAAGGACATGTATTCCAACATTTGTATCAAATATCATAATTGACTTTCACTTAACTTTGAGTTTAGGTTTGATTTTAGTTTCGATAATAATTTTACTGAAATTTTTATAAAAACATTTAAACTTTGATTTTATATAAAACATATTAAATAGAAATCAAAAATGTGAGAAAAATCCCTTAAAATGTGGGATAAAAACTAAAATTTATTGCTTTTTTGCTGGATTAAAGTGGAAAATTATTACCGATACCTAGGTCACGTTAGATTTATAGTTGTTTATTATCTGATAATTACAATAATATTTGAAAATTGATTTTCAATTTTTGAGAGAGTATTGAAAAACTAGCTATCATTGAGTCATAACGATTGTGTTGAGAGCCAAATGTCAACCCCTTTATTATCGATAGACTTTTCAATACTCGAGGCAATAATTATGAATAAAACTCATTTCATAATCAACATTATATTTGTACATTTAGATGACCATGATGATTATATATTCAATTTTAAGCAAACAAATTCTAATTTATTCTGAACACATCCCAACTATTGAGCAATACTTTCCACATTGAAAACTTTCCATGGATTGTCATTTTAACCATATATTTCATAACAGTGACCATGATACAAATCTTTATTATTGTTTGGCTAATAGACCTTGTTCATACCAATATTCAATGCTAATATTTATTGGATATAAATTGATTTAATATTTAATTTATTCTGATTATAAGTTTAGTCATTTAATCAATTCTTTTCATTTTATTTAAACAGAGCTTCAACAAATCAATGATCAAGCACAATTTCATAATCTTTTTTTATTGGTATATATATACACTTGGAATTCAATATCTCAAAGAATCTAATCATAAGAATATTCTTATATATCGTAAATACATATATAACTATTGATTAACAATTACTCTATTATTTTATGATATCAATTTGTGAGCACAGAATTTAGAGCACAGAATATAAATGGCAAAAGAATTTATTGGCCGATGGAATAATTACAATACTCTTGTATTTTTTTATTGCAAGATGCATTTCGTGGAATTAATGCTCACAACAATATTATGTATAAATCTATTAAAAATAAAATTTTATTCTATGAATGAGAATATAATTCGTTGTATTCACGCAAATATCAAAATAATAGATAACCTGAAAGTCATCCCTTTTTGCATGAGTGAGGTATTTATCATTAAGACCTGGAATATTCCAAATTACATATATATTTAATGAATGTTTTTGTGGAATATATTTCTTGATTGCATTCTATACATTCTATACATTCACCTGGAGTTTAATCATGGAAATTTTTACATCTATTATAAACTAAAATATTTTATCATTAAATACGTGCTAGATAATTAATATAAGTAATTAAAAAGATGAATTTGACAGATTCAATCACGGAATGAGATTAACAAGGCTAGTTTTTAGATTTGCCACTCATTTTAATGGAAATTCTGCACAAAAATCATAACAAAAGAGCAAAGGATATAAAAAATGCACTTTTTATGCAAATTCCTAATGAATTGGGAAATACTGAACTCACAATCCATACATAATATTCTGTTCACTTAAATTGTGAAATAAAAAAAACTATTATTCAGAAGAATAGACTTAACTCTTAACTCTTGAGAGAAGTTTGATATTAAATATTTTATTATTCGCTATAATTTTAATAACATTTCTATGAAATCATTACATAATAGTAAGGTTTTTGTGCGTTAAATACAAAAAAGAATTGTCTAAAAATAAGTAAATTGTAAAGTTAGCAAGTTTATTAAATGCCTTCACTTGCACGTGTTTGTTACCTTGTTCATTTTTATTAGAGATTACATAAGAGTATAATAAATTTAAATAAAGCATTCTATGGGTTAATAAAAGTTTATTTTTCACTATTTATTAATATATGGTATGATATGATACCAATGGAATACCAGCACATATTTATGAGGAGAGTTCCATAGGCACAGGTATGTATGGCTAACACAGCGCTGTTGTATTAGAAGAGGAACTCCGATTGTAATCAATATTAGATTAGTTGCATAGAAACCATTAATATATTGAAATGGTTGTGAAAAAATGTGTGTTTTTCACGTATTTTTATTCTATGCGTTTCGAGTATGGGTTAACTCATATGAAAATTATTGGTCAAACTTAGAGAGAGAATGAAAGAAAGAGTAGAGAATAGGTGTTTGTGCGCCCAAAATGCTAGTGTTGTGTAAACTGTATACATGTTTTGTTATTCTGTGCGTCAAAAGTCATAAACAGTAGATATTTTGTGTTGTTTTTCATGTCAAGGCTTTTATATGAATACCTTTCCTTTTGAATGTAAATATTGAATGATTTTTAGTCCCGCAGTGACACTGAATACCTATCAGTCCTTTCAGCACAGTATCGGACTCTCGCTCTTTGGTTAACAGTCATGAGTTGTGTGTCAACTAAAAGTCAATGAGTTTTATACTTTTCATTTGAAATGCAAAAGTAATACACTTACAGTTTATGACATTACTCAGAGCACAGAATATTCTGTTCACTAAAAAAGAGAGTATAAAATATAAATTTATATAAATCATGTGATCCGTGCAATGAATGTTATGGTTGTCGTCTAATATCATAGTATTGAAGAAAAGCCTATTTTTAGTGAAGAAAATTTATTTTATTTAATAACATCTTATGAGAGGTGTGTCCACCGAAAAGGCTATCCCTTGGAAAACAGCCGGTGCTCTAAAACTGAAGGTTCACTTATAATAATTATGCGAAATCTTCCTCAAACAGTCGCCTCTAAACAGTCTATGTCTGGAAGTACATCACCACAGGATGAGACACATTCTCAACAATACTGTCAGAGTCAGGTCTGGCGGTCGGAACGCCAGTCGTTTCATTTTAATCGTGTTCGGGCTCTGCTAACAGTTGTGTCGTTGGCATTCCTCTCCCTTTTCTTGTTTATTATATATCAGAGGTTCGGACTAATTGTATTGTCGGCCACTATTGCCGTTACGACAGTCATCGCCATTGCATTTGTTCTTTACTTAAGGAAAGTGTTGTTAACTGATTATAATAACGATAGAGAAGTGCAAATCACTCACTCGTAAAATGGATGGACTCAGCATTCAATTAAACTATCATTAGTTGTGTTATTTGTTATTGATTTCCGTGATAACGATCCGGATATTAATTGTTTGCTATTTTGTCGACACATTTCGAGTGGATTTACTTCTATTCAATTCTTTCACACAATTATTGTTATTATCCTTTGACTCAACTCTTCCTCTGAAGTTAAGTCTAAAAATTGTTGGTTTTTATTCTGTTTAAGAATAATATTGTTGTGTTTTTTTTGTTCTTGTTCATTTTATTTTTATGCTTCTCTATGTTGTTATTAAAAATACCTTGTTTAAATTGATAAATATTTAAATTAGTTTTGGTTATATTATATTCAAAATAATTTATTTATTATTTAAAAAAAATAAAAATAATTTTATTTTATAATTTATTTATAATTTATTAATATAACCAAGTTACAATAAAAATATTGCATTTATAATTGTTTAAATATCATAATGTATGTTAACTTGCTCATTAAATATTGATAGATTATATATTTAACGAACACATCTGTATAATGAACACAATAATTATACTGTAAAATGAACTTGGACATTTTCGTGTAAAATAATTTCGTGAGAAAAATATGTAAATTATTTTTTAAATTATTAATTCCAAGAACTTTATGAACAAAAAAGAATTTTGTTTAAAATGTCAATATTTAATCTGTTAAATGCTAATAAATAATTGTATCTAGCTAATTTGCTTTGGGAATTGCATAAAACTCCGCCCTTTCCAACATTGAATTGTTTCGAAATAAATTTTAATGACTCGTTCTGTCGATTCTTAATTAGTAGACATTAATGGATAAGTTTGTGATTATAATTATATGCATTACGTCATATAAAGGTTATATAAAGTTTGAGCAAGGCTAAATATAGATTATATTAGAAATATAATTTAGTTTTATTGAAAAAAGTATAATTTAAAGGAATACTTGATAATTCTACCTTGTTTCTCTCCCTCCCTTTCCCTCTCTTTATATTAAAAGGTTATTACAATTAATAATACAAAATATTTCAGACATTTATTTTGTTTGGAATTTAAATAATTTATGACTTAATTATTGAATTAGAAGTGAAAATAATTTAAGTTTATAAAAAAACTAATTCAATGTAATGAGAAGTCAACACTAAAGGTAATTCAGAATATGTGAGACTCTTCATTTAATCTATGGTACTAGATATGGCTAGGTAATGTCTATATATATAAAACTGTTGAGGAATGATTCCATGTCATCATTTCGATGACAAAGAAGGAGTCAATAAAATAATTTGTTGATGTATTGCCACCAAAATGTAAGATCAGTGTTGTGTTAGTATTGCATTTTATCTATCACTTCTTCGTTTAATTGGCCAAAACTAATTCTCGGACAATACTTTCTAGGTCATATTTTATTGTATAATTTACTGTATGCTAAATGGTTAAAAAATTTTGTGCCATTTTTAAAAAAGTACAAATATTGCCAAATGTTTGTTCAAAATTTTATATGAATATAAAGCAAAAACATCTAAAAAAATAACTTAGCAATTTCTGTTCGCTATAATTGATTAAATATGGTATAATTTTCATATAAAAATGCTTTAATTTATTATCAAAAAATTCTCGACTATTAAACAAACATAAATAATCTAATTTAATATAAATAATTAACTAAAAATTTAAGAAAATTAATAAATTTATTGTCATTAAAATTATTAAAAAAATGGCAAAAAATAAATAAAATTTAAATAAAAGTAAATTAAATGGTTATTAAAACTTAAAATTAGAGCTCTAATTATGATATGTTTTAATTATGCAAAACCTAAAATCAATTACTTTATGAATCTTATTCATGATCTTGCTCATTTGGACTAAAATTATCATAGATGTTTCAGTTTCAGATTGGGTTCGATTTCTTGTAGAAATAGCCCGAATAAACGGGACATCTCGATTAGTCATTACAGTTATATCGTTGACAGTGAGGCACAGAATAGACAAATATTTCACTTATTTTAGACAATTTAAAACATTTTTGTGAATTCATTATTTGGTTTTTAAAAAGTTTTATTTCAATTAATACAAAACTTATATAATAAACCTGATCATTTATCAATAACTTAAAAATGTCAACATCTTGAAATTGATAATTTATTGATACAGCTCTTGGTATTGTTGTAATCTTTGGTTGAGTGCATTTCTAAATTTGATAATTATTTAATAATATTTTAATTTAAAAATTCATTCCATTTCTCTTAAATGCCTATTAATGAATGATCATGGCAAGTTTACTGAGAATTGAGGTTCAGTCAATTGACAATAATCCTGGTAATTACAAGTATATCATTAATTAGAGTTGTATTAAATCAATGATTATTTTTAAAAGTTTTGTATTAATATAAATAAAACTTTTTAAAACCAAATAATGAGTTCACAAAAAACTTTTATTCAATGTTTTACTAAAATATATGAAATATTTGTCGATTGTGTGCTTCACTGTCAACGATATAACTGTTTAATCGAGATGTCCCTGGTATTGGGGTCTGTATACAAGGAAACGAACCCAATCGGTATCTGCGACCCCTTCTGCCGTTTCTAAGAAGAAAACGATTTCATAGAGTGAATCTCTGGTTGCAAGTGCTTCTTCCTGAAGGTTGGCCACATCCTGTTGTTGTAGTAGTGGATTTCCATAAAGAAGAGTTGGCCCTATGGTTCTGGTCTGTGCTCTGAAATTTTCAAAATGATATCGAAATAATGGCATAAATTCCTGAAAGTGTAAAATAAACAATTCACGTATTCGATCCATAATAGCATGGTTAATGTGATGACCCATCATTAACTCTTCCATTTGATTTAATGCGTTCTCAAACTCATTGAAAGCGGGAACCGCCAGAACCTGATTGACGTGAAGACGAATTTGTTGACAACATTGTAGATAATTGTTAATCTGTTGTTGGGTATTAGGCTGTGGTATCTGTCCCCTTGGCCAACCTTCCCGAATGAACCATTGTCTAATTCGTGATGTTCGATTACGAGCCTGGGCCATTCTTCATAAAATTGATTCCTTGAGTTCAAGACTTTCAGAGACTTTTCTTTAAATAATATTTTTAAAATAAAATAAAATAATTGTTTGAAATTATTTTCATTTAAAATATTTGTTTTATATATCAAATGATTCCATTGTTAATAAAATTGCAAGGTAGATTTTGTTTGTTTGATATATAGCTCCGGACAAAAGTCATTTTAAACCGAAAATCAATTATATGAAAAGGTATATAATTTTTAACTAGATTGTTTATGTAAACTTTTTAAGCGGTTATCGTTTTTAATCAATTTTTTTTTTGTTATTTTATATTTTAAAAACTAAATATTATGTTAAGGAATATTAATATAACTAGATAAATAAGAATATTTTAATGATTTATAAATAAATAAATAAAATTGGAGTCATTTTTATTAATAAATCTTATGTCCGACCCTTTAATAGATAATTATCTGAAAGAATTCATTTTTAAAACTTAGTCTATTCTTGATTAAAAGTATTGAGTCACGTCTATGACTTAATATTGACTTATATTCAACTACTCGTCTCATATCGACATAAATGAACTCAAACTCAATGTCTAATTAGTCTCAACTATTGTAATGTCATAAATAACTTATGTTTCCCTTTCCTTAAAAACACATTTTAGTCTAATTTACATTCAGTCAGTGTTCAGACGAAAGGGCCGACAGTTGTGGTCGCATACAAACTTTTATTCTGTGCAACACTTTAGTAAAATTTTATTAGTTTTGGTTTATTTCAAATAAAAGTCATTTTTATAATAAGTGTTGTCCACTATTGTGGTGCGTCGGTAAAAGAGACGCCACAGTATTAACTAAATAAAAATGTGTTCAATCAAAAAGTGATTTTCTTTCAATTGTTTAATGTTTTCCTTAAAAATACCAAATAATCCTTTTTATAATTCTTAAACTCTGATAAAAATGTGTCCGAAGTCTGGATAAAAAGTTGTTTACACTTATCGTGGATTAAATAAGAATTGGTTTTATTGAGCCATGCTCTTTTAATTCACTTTTTTAGGAAATTTAGTGCGTATTCTATATGACATTAAGCTATGGTTAATCAATGAATATGGTCGGTTCATACAATAAATATAATAAAATAATTTAGCCACTATGCCCTAAAAGAACCTCGCTGGTCTTATTGATACTTCTTTGAGTTAAGTCTAACCCTTCAAAATATAATTATCTGAAATTTTGTGGAAATGATTTTATTATACTTATTGAGTGAACCGATCATTTACGTTCATTAAGATGTAACCATATGAATAGCTTTAATGAGCTTGCACATGTCATATAGTTTACTCACTAAATATCCTAAAAAAGTGTATTAATAGAGCATTACTGTTCTAGATATTAATCTATTTGTTTAAAAATAATCTTTATTTCAGTTTTTAGTTCTCTTTTAATTATAAAATATGTTCTTGGAATGGGTCCTTGCTACCTATGATTGTAACAATGGTGTTTATCATACATAATCCTTCTCTCGACCAATGGCTTTGAATGACTCGATTTGTAGTGACAACTTTCTTTCATGATCATTTTTCTATTTTAATTTAAAGTAATGAATAATGTTTTAAATACATTAAAAATGATAAATATTTTACCAAAAAAATAGTGACAAAAAAGACAATAATTCTATAAATCTTTGAAATAATTTATTATTGAATTCATTTTTAAATTCATTAAATTTCTATTGAATTTATAAATAAGTAAAATTGAATGGTTATCTATTTGTATTAGTTAATATTAATTCTAATATAGAATTTAATGAAGACCTTGCTCATTTCAATAGAGTACCATGGTATAAATTTCAAGCAATAAATTTCATATGTGATTTGTGCGCCAAAAACAAACAATTTTAGAATATTTAAAAACTACTCATTTTATTATACACTTATTTATTATATAATTATTATATATAATATTTATATAACTATTTCATTAATAATTGTCAGAAATAAGACTTTGAGATCTGATTTAAATCGTAATATTCCTTTCCTTTTGGCCAAATCCAGTCAATAATCCTCTGTCCGTCCCCTCAAATAATTTTACTGTCATTTCAGATAAATTGTCGACAAAAGAATTGTCGCTCTTTTCAACATTGAATTGTTTTGAAATAAGTTTTAATGACTCGTTCTGTCGATTCTTAATTAGTAGAAATTAATGAATAAGTTTGTGTTTTTAAAATGACATGCATTACGTCATATAAAGCTTATATAAAGTTTGAACAAGGACAAAATTAGATAAATTTAGAAAATTAATTTTGTTTTATTGATAAAAAACTAATTTAAAAAATACTTTGTATTTCTCTTTCTTCCTTACTTTCTTTCTCTTTAATGTAAAGCAATATATAACAATATTTATACAGGATATTTCAAACTTTTATTTTATTTGGAATTTAAATTAATAATGACTTAATTATTGAATTAAAAGTGAAAATAAATTAAGTTTATAAAACTGAATGTAATAGTAGTCGACACCAAAGGCTATTCAGTGTAGTTTATGAGATGCTTTTCAATTAGTCTGTGGCAATAGATATACCTAACTAGGGGAGGTATCTAGGTGATGTCTGTATAAAAAGTTTAAACAAATTAATCTGCGAAAGACAACACATTTTTAAGACCCGCACTCAATCCGCCAAAATATTTCCAAACCGGCACCCAACCCGCCGGCAATTACAAAGAGAAATATTAATTTTAATATACTAATATAATACAGTGCACTCTCCCAGATATGAATGAGCAAATGCATGAAGAATTTGTTCATAACTGGGAGAATTCCTAACTCGGAGAGTCACAACTGGGAGAGTGTACTGTAGTATTAATTTTATATAAATAATACTTTTAATTAATGCCAAACATATTATAAGCTTATAAAATTGATTTTTTCTTATTTTTTTTGATAAGAATGATTTGGAGAAAATTATATAAATTTATCATTTTATAAATAAAATTTATATTTTTATATGGTTAACAATAAGTCTTTCTTAACTGCGTTCTCATCTGATCTAGGGTATTTATCAAATGAGACAAATTATCCCAAATCTATGTGTGTCCACGAGTTCTCTTTAACAGAAGGCCTTTGAAATCGGTTTGAGGTTTAGCTCAATGGCTGTGCTCTCGATATAAATATATGGCTTTTCGTTGTCTAGGGATCAGTTCTAGCGCTGAGTGATCTGCGCTTCCTTTGGCTCGCGATAAGTGTGAGACTCCTTCAG
>JAQFZM010000614.1:0-28402 GCA_034695785.1 Galumna obvia
TCAAGAGTTCAATCAATTTATTTATTCTATTGTTTTCACCTAAAAATTGCATAAAAAGATAAAAATTCAAAACACTAGAATTCAAGAAAAACTTAACTATTTTATGGACTTATTTTTCAATTTTAAGTTTATAAAAATCTATTCTTTTCATTAAAGAAGTGGGAAATAAATAAATTTTTATAAATGTTACAGGGCATTTGATCGAAAAATAACATGCTCAATTTATTGATGATTCAACCAAATATAAATATCATTAAGCTCTATAAGATTTTTGAATATGATCTTGTTAAATTAATTTTAACAAATTAGTTTTAATATTTCAGGGATTTTAAGATATATTATAATAGAAACAATTTTTTTATATCTATAATTATGATTAAAATTTACAAAAAATTTTGAATTGTTTTTCAAAACTACCTCGATAAAATCAGGTTCGAGGGTATTATTATAGGTAACAATTTAAAGGACGTAGTTTATTGTCAGACATTTAGAGGCGTTTTTGCCGATCAATTGAATGGAGGAGTGATTTGACTCAACTCACAGTCAGACAATTGATTTCATATTTCAAATAATTCACTAAAAGACAGGAATCAAGAAAAGGGTTTACTTTTATTTCATGATTTAGTTCTTCTATTAAAATGATATAACTCTTGTGTCCAAAAATGATCGGCGGTTTGTTTATATACAACCACAAGGGAGAGGTACTCATCTCCAGAGTATACAGAGATGACATCGGGTGAGTTACCACTTATGGTCAATGATTTGAAAGCCAACCAAAGATCAAAAGCTAATTCTTAAGATCTAATACCGTATTTACATTTACCAGTCGTAATGCTGTGGACGCGTTTCGTGTGAATGTAATCCACGCCCGACAACAGGTGCGGTCACCGGTCACTAATATGGCCCGAACCTCATTCTTCCACATTAAAAGAGGTAACATATGGTTGGCTGCAGTCACTAAACAGAATGTGAACGCATCGATGGTCTTCGAGTTCCTCTTAAAGATGTGTGAAGTAATGCAGAGCTATTTCGGCAAAATTAGTGAAGAAAATGTGAAAAACAATTTTGTCTTAATTTATGAACTCTTGGATGAGATACTGGACTTCGGTTATCCTCAAAATACAGACACTGGTATTCTTAAGACGTTTATCACTCAACAGGGCATCAAATCTGCCACTAAAGAGGAACAGTCGCAGATCACATCTCAGGTTTGAGTCATTGTTTCCCTTTTTTTTCATTTGATTCTAATGTATTTCCTTTTATGCTGTGCTTTAGGTGACGGGACAGATCGGTTGGCGCCGAGAAGGCATTAAATACCGACGCAATGAACTGTTCTTGGATGTGCTCGAGTATGTCAACCTTCTTATGTCACCACAAGGTTTGTACCCTTTTCTCGAGTTTATTTGTTTTCTCTTTTGACATGAATTTTGATTCAACTCTTCATTTGATTGATTCGTGAATTGTATTGAAATTTGTGTCAAATATTAATTGCGTTTAAACTCTTGTTATTAAAATTTTATTTTTAATGACAACAAATAAATGACAAACAATTCATTAAATTTATGCCGAAATTTCAGAATAAGTTTCGGTTTTCCTAAAGAATTAGTTTTAAATGAATTTGTTTTTAGTTAAATAGATTATCAAAAATAATAAACATTAATACCTTAACATTTGATGACAGGTCAGGTACTATCGGCACATGTGGCCGGCAAAGTGGTTATGAAGTCATATCTGTCGGGAATGCCTGAATGCAAGTTTGGTATCAATGATAAGATAACAATGGAAAGTAAGGGCAAACAGACTCAGTCGGCAGCACTGGACGACCCCTCCCGGCCCTCTACAACCACAACGAATAAGTCTTCGATAGCCATCGATGACTGTCAGTTCCACCAATGCGTCAAACTATCAAAGTTTGAGTCAGAGCACGCCATTAGTTTCATACCTCCCGACGGAGAGTATGAGCTGATGCGCTATCGGATCACTAAAGACATTTCGTTTCCCTTCCGTATCATTCCTTTGGTCAGAGAAGTCGGCAGAACTAAAATGGAGGTCAAAGTTGTGCTTAAGTCTAATTTCAAGCCTTCTCTTATCGGTCAGAAGATTGAGGTTAAAATCCCGACTCCTCTCAATACCAGTGGCTGTCAATTGATTTGTATGAAAGGAAAGGCTAAATACAAGGCATCAGAGAATGCAATTGTCTGGAAGTGAGTTCTTTTGTCTTAGACAATGATATCATCTTTTAATTGAGTGATAATAATGTAATTTCTATGGTTAGAATCAAACGTATGGCCGGAATGAAAGAGACTCAACTAAGCGCTGAAATTGAACTGTTGCTGACCGATACCAAAAAGAAGTGGAACCGACCGCCCATTTCGATGAACTTTGAGGTGCCGTTCGCGCCCTCCGGTCTTAAAGTCCGGTATCTGAAAGTGTTTGAACCAAAATTGAATTACAACGACCACGACGTTATTAAATGGGTTCGTTATATTGGAAGGAGTGGTCTCTATGAGACCCGCTGTTAGGTGTCTACTCGTTTGGACACATGTCTGGCCCTTCACACAACTCGTGTGCACTCAGGGCTTAAATGTTTTGATTGGCTCTCATTCCAGTTATTGATATAATAGTTAATTGAAATTAATCTCAAAATTTAAATATCAATTGATTTGTGATTTTATCGGAACTTTATCTTTAGCTTCAATTGATGTCTGACCACAATTTAAGGCAAATCCTCACAACTGATCAACACTTTATTTAAACTATTAATTAATTATAAAATTCTATTTAAATTGAAATCTATTTATTGTCTGAAAAAAGTTATCAATTTTTCAAAACTAATAAATAATATTAGATTTTAAGAGAAATTTAATTCCCTTTCAGTCAAAATAAACAATAAAATCATTGATAGAAATGAGTAAAAAAGGGATTAATTTTTAATTTAGAGTAAAACAAATTATTTATTTATTTGTTTTATATCTAAAACCCTGTTTTTAATGTAATCTCCATTAAAACAATTGATGTTTTACTGATTTAATTGCAAATAAAAAGCGGTTTAACCACTGATTGACAACTAATGAATCGGTAAATAAATAGATTTAAATTCAATTATGAGTTACAGTAAAACCTCCATATCTTCTAATGACTTCTAGACCTATGGAACTAATTCAAGTTTAGAGGAAAGTGTCTTTTCTCGTCTCAAATACCTAAAGCATGCACTGGGCATAATCAAACTCGACAAAGAAGAAAGTCCTAGAATATTTGATAACTCAAGGGATGTTATTAATAGAAATATTACATAAAAAGTTGAAGAAGTGTTTCCTCGCATTCGTTGATCAGAAGTAAAGACAATTAACTTCAGATTAGCAGTGATTATATCAAAGAACTCTCAAGAGATGAGGAACTGGTGGTCCCTCTGAGACTAATAGAAATGTTGGGCCACATTAGAAGCACTCAATTGATGTGTCGATTGGCAAACAAGTCATTTATAAAACTCTTCACATTTCTGTTGGGTTTCTCTTTTGTTTGAATCCAATAATTGAACTCTAATTTTACAGAAGACATCCATAAAATATTAGTGAAGTCTCTAAATTAACAAGGTATATACTCTAGTAAGTTTATCTTTGGTAAGTTTTATTCTATTATTTTAACAAGTTAATTAATTATTTTTAATTAAATATTTACTAAGTTTTACTGTATTATCAGTGTTTGTGTCGTATGTATCACGTGATTTGTCACGCAATGAGCGCACACGCAAACTATGCTGACTCTATTATGTGAATTGAGCAAGCATCATTTGTTAGACAACTGTCTCTTCGAAATCAACTTATTTAGAACTTATTTACCCAAAATGTTTTAATATGAACTAGTAAGTCTACAAACATATATTTTTTATAAAAGAAAAGTTGCATGATGTTATTTCAAATAAAGTTTAGCCTTGTTATTATTTTTTTTGACAAGTTTATATAGCAACTTTGTTCAATGTTTTTCATTTATACTAATTTATTCTTGAAAATAGATAACACAAAATATGAGCATGATTCAATAAGATGAAACCATGGAATGGAACTATTATGGAAGAAGAAAATAGAATGTGCTTGCTACTTAAAAGGTAAACAATATGAAGAGAAGTGTATCGATAGTGTGAGTTAGTGTGAAATGGTGTTGTATAGTGTTGTATGAATGCGATCGGCAATGGCTTGTGGTGTGCGACGTAGTATGTGGTGGTCCTATAACCGCACCCTATATTTGATCTATAAAGAGGTTTCTATAGATTCTTTGTCCTATATTTTAATGTTTATATACATATATTGAAGAGCAATGAATAAGTGTTGGCCGTAGTTTATTATCGGGTGCCCGAAGAGCGTCACGTGTCTGTGCGAAGGGATGTCTGTTTGTCAGTCTGTGACGCCCGGTGTCTACACGTGCCAGACCTGTAACGCACTGTTCACATGTCTTGAGTACTATCAACAGCATCGGCGAAATCACGCCGAGTGTAATGGCATTAAACTATTGACGTGTAGTCACTGTCCCTACTCTACGGACAATTCATTTCATTTTAATTGGCATATAATGTCTCACACCAATAAACCCGCGCACAGGTGTCAGGTATGTAGTAAACCACAGCCGAGTGCCCAAACAACTGGTGTGGCAAACGCTCAGATGAAGGCCGAGCCTTTCCAAAGTGTCGGTGACTGTATATCTGATGAAGAGCCCTCTGCCTGTGCTATGGCTGGCAAAAGGTATGTCTATTCCTATTCTGTGTCACAATTATTTTCCTCAACACCTCTGAAGGCCAAACACTTTCCTCTCAAATGTTTTCATTCAAAATATTTTATCGATTTTTTTGTTGAGAAACAAATTTTTATAACAAATTAATGATTAGTTATTAATCACTTTTTTATGAAAATATTTTCTAAAAATTATCTCTCTTTGGATCAGATCTGTGGCGACGGCCACCACAGACGACCTCCTATTATCAACACCACCGCCAACAACACAACAGCAGAGTTCGTGTCGGATGAAATCCACGGGAATTATGACATCATTTAGTGATAATAACTTTTATAACTTAAAAACAATCGACGCCTCAGACCTTATGGACAATAAATATTCTTCAGCCGATGAAGAAGACGATGAAGACGAAGAAGAAGATGAAGACGAAGAAGAAGAAGAGGAGGAGGAAGAAGAAGAGGAAGAGGAGGAGGAAGACGATGAGGAAGAGTTTGTCAACAATGAAAGGAATGGCGAAAATGAGTCCGAAGGAGAAGACGAAGAGGAAGAGGACGAAGAAGAAGAAGAGGAGGAAGAAGAAGATGAGGACAAAGAGTTGATTAGTGACGAGTTTGGTGTCAGTGTTGAGACAAGTGTTCAGAACAATAGTACTAATATTACCTCTAATATAATGATTATTAATAATACGAACTGTAATACGAAAAGAGTGAAAACTAGTGATCAGTCGTCAACTGATGTCAATACGACGTCAACGAAGCCCAGGGGCAGAGGTAAAGGTAATCGTAAGTCAAGAGTCAATGTGTTCTTCGATACGGGCGACGGATCCACTCCTGGCGTTGAGGGCATTAGACGAAAGTTTCATTGTTCTCATTGTGGTAATGGTATTAACGATTTATTACTTATTTTTTATATTTGTTTTCTCTAATATATTTTTTATATAATTTGCTCTTGCTCCTTATTGTTTCCCACCCCATTATAATACTTATTTCTTATTTTCACATTGTTATAGAAAAATATAATAGTAGTAATATAATAGTTATTTTATTATTGGTATAATAAGTGAATATAATTGAATAGAGATTAAGACTATTTACAAGGTCATTTGAGAACATTTTATAAAACGAATCTCAAATTCAATAAATGAATTAAAAGTTTTTATTTTAGAGAATTTAGTTTTGATATAAAATGCATTAATGTTTTACAGTTTAATTAAAAGATTAGATGTAGTTATCGAAGACCCGCCCAAAACCTTGTTTTTTTAAAAGCATAAAAACTTATCTAGATTATTTGATTAATGTCTGTTTTTGACTTAATAGGTAAAAGTTTCAAAACGAAATCCCATTTGCAGAGGCATATACTGACCCATACGGGAGAAAAGCCGTATCACTGCAACCGATGCGGCAGTAAATTCAATCAGAGCTCATCCCTTCGGAACCACATAATTGCAATCCATACTAAAGAATATCCGCATTACTGTCCTAATTGTGGTAAAGGCTTTCTGATGCCGGCCCTCCTTCAGAAACATTTGGCAACCAGTCATCGGAACAAGTGATAGAACACAGACCTAGAGTATAGTCATCGGCCAATCCTAAGACCAAATCCATAAAAAAATGTTTATTTATTGAAATGTTTTCATAAAAAAATTTTTAAAAGAGATTTAAGTGAATTAAGAGAACAAAAGATAAGCAAAGAATAGATAGAAATTTGAGTGATTGAGAGAGAGTTGAGAGAGAAAGAGTGAGTGAGTACTGTTGTAAATATTGTCGCTATTTTTATAAACTCATCTCAAAAAATACGCTTCAATTCAATGAACTCTTTTTGTGTTTTGTTTTCATCTTTAGATGAGTTTTATTTAAATCAAAACTCTATAAATTTCAAACTAATTATATATTTATTGAATCGAAAAAAATATATTTAAACTTCAAGTAATAAATTGAAGATTATTTTCATGAAATCAAATATCAATTATTTCGTGAGAGAGAGAGAGAGAGAGAGAGAGAATATTAAAGTCTAAAGTTTTCTTTAAAAATATTTTAATGATTTTAAGGATATTATAGAGATATCCATAAATCCTGATATCTATTTTCAAGTAAACTATTAAAGTTTTTACTGATTGTATACTGAGTTGTAGTTGAGTTCAAGGCTATGACCAGTCCTTTGACTTTCAATAAGCATTTCATAGATTTTATTGATTTTTAAAGAATTTCTTTTTAAATGACATGAATTTATATGAAGTATGAGTTTAGTGTTGTTGACCTGATTAGAGGCCAAATTGAACTTGCTACAATTATTCACAACAAATACTTTGTTAATTATCAAGGTCTATCATTTGAGATTCTTATAAATTATCTTTAATTTTATTTAATTTAGAAGTTTTTGGAAGTTTATGGTTGAATATAATTTATGCTTGTTCATAAAAGGTAAAAGTAACAAGGTTATCTTAAACACATTGATCTTCAAGAGTTGTTGGCTTTTATTTTTGATAATTTATTTTAATTAAAGTAAATATTTATAAAAATTATCAAAAGTTATGCAATAATAACAGGCAATATCAATATAATTAAGCAAGATCAGGTAAATAATTAAAGATATATTTGACAAAGTGTAAAAATAAAACTATCAGTTTCATTTTATTTATACTTTTAAAAATATGACTCTTAACTGACAGATGGCGTCACTAAAAGTCACAAAACTTTAAAATATATTAAAACGGCAGTCGTTTGTCCGAAGATATTCTTCACGAGAAGACAATAACTGATGGCTTTAAGTCAATCCAATTCTTATACCTTTTCGGTTATGAGAGTGAGGGAGAACTCATTATTAATATAAGTACATAATGGAAGAGGAGGTAAGTGTCCATTCCCACATTATCTAGATCATTAATAACAACCCTTGTATTAATGTAGTGACACTTAGGAGTGACCAAAACTATTGTTGACGAACAGAACAATAAGGAAACAATTATTTATTTCGACTAACAATTGATTTTTATTCTAAATGAAAAATTTGGTTAAAATTTGAGCTAACATGATTAGCATGCAACTTTTATTAATTAACAAACGATAATTTTATGCGAATAATTATTAGTTACAGTAATAAATGTGATAATTATCGGAAAAAAATCCAAGATGATTTTGCAATCTTAGTTAGAAGGAATTAATCACTTAATTAAATTATATTAACCTGTAAAATGGTCTAGACCATTTTACACCTGTGCAATTAAAAATGTTAATCCATTCCCTTAAGGAGTTATATTTAAAAATTCTTTATCTCTCAAATCTGTTGGTTATTTCCCGACTCTTTTCATAATAAAAGATCTTACGGTGCAATTATAAAGCTAAGTTTAACTTCTAGCTATTTTTTAATATGAATGATCTTGGTTCTACTAAATAATTCATTTGATTTAATTGGAAAACATTGAAAATCAAAAGAAATAAATTTTAATAAATGAAAAGAAATTAAATAATTAATTGTCATTAAATAGAATAAAACCAATAAATCAATTCGTTATCTTATCAAAAGTCATAAGAGTCTTGTCTATCAAATAAATTACCTTGCATACTAATCAAGTAAAGTTTATTTGTTAATTAATTGTTTTTCAATTCATATTTTAAGAATCAATAATTTTTTTCGATTAAAAGATTAGTTAATATTTTGACTAAATTCTGGCGATTATTCAAAATTAGTTTTATTTTTTGATGGATAACTTTCATTCCTTTCATTAATCATATGATCTCCAGCTGTGGCATCAAATTACCAAGTTCAAATTTATAAAAAAAAATTAAACAAAAATATATTTAAATATTCTGAATTCTTTTGATCTAGGTTTGTTTGTTATAATTCTAAAAATATTTGTAAATTCACTAGTGTTTCAACTTAACCTTTTAATTTATTTCTCAAGTTAATAGGTGGTAATTTTAAGATTAATATTTTCAATATTTACTTGCAATAAACGAAAATTACTCTGGTGAAATTTTACGTTTGTTTGAGTCATTTACCGTAAAATCCCGTGTATAGGTCGCACCCCATGTATAAGTGGCATGTCAAATCATAATTATCAATTCTTCTTTTTGATAAGTTTTAAATAGGTTTTAATAAAAAACAAAAACATTATTTTTAAAAATTTAACAATTTTTCCAAATTTAACTTTTTTTAGGGTAATATAATAACTTAGAAAAATAAATTACATTCAATTTTAGGGGTTTTGTGACTGAAAAGTCGAGAAACGCTAAAATAAGTTAAAAGTTTTAAAACTCGAAGAGTTTGCGTTTTAAGAAAAGAGTTTATTTGATACGAAAAGCGATTAACTTTAAGACAATTTTCGGTAAAAACTAAGTTAAGAAACGAATAGCGGTTAGAGAACAGAAAAACAAACGAAAAGGGATTCGAATTCGAATTAATAATCGGTTTAAACGTTAATTAAGTGTTGAGTCAACTGTTGACTCGTCGAGAGTTAGACTCTAATTGTTGTTCGATTTGACGGCGAAAACAAATGTGTTTACGAACGCGCGTTAACTCTGAATGAGTGGAGACATCTGAAGGTCCGACACAATTTTAGAATTTTTATTTGAGATTGGTAAGATTTGTTTAACCTTGTTAAGTTTAGGGGAAAATTATCCTAACAAATAAATTAAATATTTATTTCATAATATTTTTGACTTTTATTAACAATAGATTCAATAAATTACTTAATTCAAACGAAATGATCAAAATTTCATACTAATTTTCATAGAAAACTTTCAAGGTCATTCTAAAACAGTTAATATCTTGGGACAAATGTGTGGTCAAATTTCCAAAAATTATGACTATTAGATGGACTGTCTCTTTGTCTATCAAACGAATTAATTGGAACCAATCGATGGCCTTAGGATTTGACTGATGGTTAGCCTTCAAAATGAGTCAAAGATTACACCAAAAGAATAGAATATTACAGTTCTTTTCCATTATATAATACTCACTAATTAACTAATGTTTACTAAAGAAAGGTAGGCCTTCGAGCAAATGTACTAAATAAGGATAGGCTAAAGTTTATAATCACTGCTTAGGAATTTGACTAATGAATGAATAATGGACGCTATCTAAATGATCAAGGGAAGAGTTGGGCTCATTTGCCCCAAAGCCCGAAGCAATTCCTAGCATTTATAAAAAGAAGGGGAAACCCAAAAGAATATCTCATAAATGGGGAAAATGTCTCAAAGAATATTCTGAACACTAATTATTATTCTCTTATTTGATGACCAAAAATAATCGGCTTTTGTTGCATAAAAAGCGTTGAATAGTATTCAGGTATTTATAGTTACGAATAAAGTATAGAATAATTGAAGAATAGGGTTTACTTATGTCCTCCCTTTTTATGCTGAAAACAGGCTCAAAGTGGATGACCCCTATTCTTGGGCTATTGGGGCACAAACTCTCCCTTAAGATAGGATTGATATTCCCCTCAAGACGTCAATTACTGTCCGTCAATCAAAAAGAACATCAATTTAATACTCTTTGTATTCATTTAGAGAATAGAGTGAATCCAAGTATAGAATCGCTGAATATTAAGTGAATTTTTATTATTCTTTTGTTGCGAATATTTCTTTCATTTGTTATCTTTTAATTCATTTCACAATATTTTGATTGAGTCATGAAATCTGTTTTCATTGAGAATTAGTTATAAAACTTTTATTTTATTTTATTATTATAAAAAGTTATTTTCGTTTAAATTAATCAAAAATATTTTTCAATAATTGATTTATTGGAATATTTTATAAAATATTCCCCTTGTTTTTTTGCAAGAATATAATATTGCAAAATCTATTTTCAAAGTTTATTTTATTATTTAAATAATAGTAATAATTTTAATAATAGTTTATTACTTTTTAAATATAAAAATAACTTCAATTCAAAGGCATTAATGATATGATTGTAAACAAAGTAATTAAATCCAAGAGTGAATTCCCAGGAAATTAATCACCAATAAAAAAAAGTACACCGATTAGAATCGATCCTCAAATTAACTAAACAGTATTCCAGACATTCATAACATTTATTAATAAAAGCTTCTGATGTCTTCCACCTAATTCTTGGAACTTATTATTAACTCTAAAAATACCGAAAACTCTTTACACAAACCGTTGAAAAAAACAGTAATTATATCATAAATTGAACTAATTGTTAAGAAGGCTATATATTACCTAGTATTATACCTTGGCAATAATCGATTATTCATTTATGCCCTGACAGTATAATTGCTAATATCATAGATTTTAATATATTGTTCTTATAATAAATTGATGGGTAATTCTGTGATTTATATAAATCAATAAAACTTATGAAACCCTTATTAAACACAATTGAAAAAAAATGAAAATAAATTTTTTAAGTTTTATGAGCCTGCAACTTTTTAATTTGCCTTTGGTATTATTAATAAGTCTATGCTAAAGCATCTAAAGAACCTTGAGTTTAAAGTATATAGTTCTCAATTCGAAGGATTTACTGAAAGGTTCACAAAACGAAAGTGACATAAAATTTATTGTCTTTTTTGGAGTCCAAAACAAAATCTATTTATTATTTAATGAGTTTAAGTTGAGCTCAACTTTTCTAAAGTCGAGAATCGTTTGGAATAAAAGGATTCTCATAAATAATGATGAGTATTGGAAAAAATATTTCTTATAAATGAATATCTTTATAAGTTCAAGGTTGTTTTTATGAACTATTGGCACGATTGCCTTTGTTATAAATTTTTTCCCCACACATAATATTCTTGCAAATTCGTGTTTAATCTAATTTATAGATTTTAATTATTATAAGAATTAAAATGTTTTCAAACAATAATTAAAAAAGAGAGAGAGAGAGAGAGAGCCAATTATTAAATATGAAAAAATCGCTGAAAAGCAAATTTTGCTCTTTTTAAAAAAAAAGAACATGGCCTATTTCTCATTTCCATAATGTAAAACCTTAAACATTTTTGTTGTCAATGAATAATATTGATATAAAAAGAGGTCCTCAAATATTTCTAATTTATTATTCTCGGAAATATATATGAATATATTATAAAATATTAGAAAAAATATACTAGCTTACAGCTTTATCATTGAGAAATCGTAATCAATACAAGTTTATACCAGAAAACAGAACAAAATGTCACACTTTCAGTGAAATTGATTATCCATATAATTATATGTCTCTTAACCCCAGAGGACATGTGAATAATGATTTTCTTTATAGAGAGGAGACTCTTATCACAATATGGTTAAAACCAGATCTCAAAATCAAAAGCTTACCATAAGAGATCTTTTCTATAGAATGTTATCATCGGAATACTGCTCAGATATCTTATCTTACAATTATTTGGTTACTACTGTAAAAGTGTTAAGGTATAAAAGATATTTTAACAATTCCAATCTAATATATACAGATTTAGCAAGTACATTTGCAAGACTTCTTAATAGATGATAGGATCAAGCAAATGACCCGAATTCATTAAAAGATATTATTTCTGAAATTCTAGTCATTTTATAAGCAAAACATGTAATCAACTTAACTCTTAAAGTTTTTCGAACTGAAACACTCGTGATTTGAAGTTCAAGGCTATGGCCAAGGCTCTGACTTTCAATAGGGATTTGCATAAAATTTATTAATAGTTAAGTTTAGAATCAATTTTATTTTGAATTTTAAATAAATAAAGATATATTCTAAAATGAGCTAGCTATATTTTTTATAGCTAATTATTTTAGCTTGCCATAAAAGAAAATATTTTGCAAAATTATGTCAAATTTACTAGATCGTTTTAAAATGCTAATTACCTGGATTAGTTTATTGAGAGGATTTCAATTAAATTGAAATAGAAACAGGTAGAAATCTGGAATGTTGTTCATTTAATAAATAGATAATTAATCACATGTGTAACCTGTGGCTAAATTTGATAAAGGTTAAAAAAAATTTTATGAAATTCTAATTTTTTTAGGGCACTCACTTCTCTAATTCTAAACTGGTTTTAATGTTTGTAATCAGGTATTGCTCGATTAATTTGAAATGTTATATTCAGGTTTAATATGTTTGAAGAATTATACTACAGAAAGATTTATGTAATTTTACTAATTGTTTATATTCTTTTAGAATTTTATAGAAATTATTAACTAGACCAATGTTATTTAATCATGCAATTATAATGAAATTAAATAATTTTACCCTTCACTCACAAGTTTCATAATAATTTTATAAAATTCATTAAAATGTTTTTATAAATATTTAACAAAATCTAAATATTTTAGAAGCTATGAAATTAATACCTAATAATCCATAAAATAATTTTATTTTATGAGTGAATTTCTATTTCCAATTTTAATATATTATTAAATATAAATGTTTTGCTAATTTTACTTTCTAATAGATTCACAGAGATAATTAACTATCATTGATCATGATAATTTCCACTTTAAAATCTATGTTTAGTTAAGATTTTCTTAAATATATAAACACTTAAGATCTTAACTCTTTAACAGATTTATTTGAATAATGAAAAAACCTAATTATAAGATCTTTCAACAATAAATTCACTATTTTTTTTATATAAATAATATAAAATTGCAATTAATAACACCCACATTGTTTTAAATGAGATGAAATAGCATTTTAAATGGAGCATTTTAATTAGCTTTTGCAAAGAAAATATTATTTTAAGAAAAAATTAAATTATATTTGATTTCATTAAATTGATTTAAAGTAGCAAGCTTATATATAAATTATCCTGGCAAAATCTATTTATTATTTAAGTGTAGGCGTTTTGATTTTTAATAAAGATAATATTAATTATTCTAATTTGTATTTTTTTTATTATGCTCATCCTACAATTGCGCATAGGTTTAGCCAGGAATGACCAAGTTAAACATTAAATTAATTCTAGCATGTTAATAAGTTTTAAAATAACATTCCAGTGTTTATATTAAGCTCTAAATAATTCAAAGTTGAAAATGATTTGAAAGACCAGTTCGTTAGCGACCATTAATTAAGGATATCTGTAGTCAGAGTCCAATGAAAGACAATTAGTTAACGAAAACAAACAAAATTTTCACCAAAACTTGATTTGAGTCAAACAGTTCTGTCACTAAAAATTAATTTCTTTGGTTTTATAAGTAATTATTGGCGCCAATAATGAATTGCTTTATATATAAGAGACGAACCATTTTTGTATATAAAAAAAGTATATAAATATAATTAAACACAAAGTTTTAGTCATGACTTTTCTAAATAAATCATTATTTACTAAAAGTTAAGGTAAAGGAATGGCTGTTCTATAACTCAAAAGGTCTGACTATTAAATATTTGCTAATTATAACCAAGTTAAATCAAAAAATAAACATTTCTGATCCATATACATTGTTTTTCTATTACTAACCAACAATTACATAATTAACATGTAAAATTTAAACATATTCTTTAAGTACAATATTTTGTAATAATACCTTGATCATTTTTTAAGATTACATTCACAGAACACACCTATAATTGCAAAATAAATGATACTTTTGTTTGATTTAGAAATCGACTAATAATAACAAAAATAACTAATATTTCATTTTATACTGAATTTATTAAAATTTAAATCACATTTTGTGTGAATAAACTAATAGTAAACAAATAGTAATTTAGTAGTCATTCAATTTTGCACACAATTTTAAGCCTTATTTTTATTCAATAGACGTTAAGCCCTGAGCCGTTTTCTCGTTGCAAATAATGGTAATATTTCATCCGTTGTGTTCGATATAGAGATAAAAATAGTAGTTTTTTTAATATTATATAATAAATGTTTGTGTAATACATATTTGGAAGTCTATCAATAGGAGGAGTCCTCTAATAACTAATACATTAAATACTAAATCAATTTTGTCTAAAATAATTCAAAAAATCGCTTTCTATAAATACTATCATTTTTAAGAATAGGAGTTATTATTCTAGAAAAAAAAATCATTAATCTTGCTAAACTATAATAAAGAAATGGCACATTCATAGGTGAGATTTTAATAGGAACTCAATTAGACTAGTCTTAATAATCTTTGACAAGAATATATTTTTCTTATAATTTTATTTTCTGTTAATCAAGTTAATTTATAGGTGAAGCTAATGATCAAGTTTAAAATTCTAAACATTTAGAAAAAAGACATTTTAAAACGTTAATAGGCATTACATAGCAGTTAATTAGATAGTATCTATCTATCTAACCTAGCTAATTTGTCTGACAAGTAGAGGTTATCGGGAACTACCCATCTCTTTGATCTATAATTAATGAAATTTGTCTTAAACTCATCTCAACTAAACTCAACTAACATTTTATTTCGAAAATAAATTGAATTTTGTTTTATAAAAGTTTTGGTTCACTAATATTTAAATATAATTATAATTAAAATCATTAAATGTTTTTCTTTATTAAGAATTAATTTTATTTATACTTTTTTGTCTTTAAATACACTTTCGAAGGGATTTTTAGCTATGATTTGGAGTATATTTTTATTTAACTTCATTTGAAATCAGGCTTTAAGTTATAAAAGCGTCAATTTTTTTCAATTAAAATGTGTTTAAAATTTATATGACTTTAACTCTTTTTTTCATTTTAAACCGGACTCTCTTTTCGGATAAAAGTGAAGTATAAATCGCTGGAGCCTAATTGCCAAGATAGCATATTCTATACCTGTGCCAATTATCCTCAATTCTAGCTGAACAAGATAAGAATTTCTAATAGTAATAAAACTAACGATACAAGATAATAGACAAATTATTTCCTTGATTTGATTTTTGGATGAGCTTGTATACGTAATTATGCTTATATTACTGTCGTGGTATTATTATTTTTGTGCCTGGATTATTGTCTTCATTAGTCGTTTAAATTAATGATCGTTTCATTTCCTTTTAGTTTTTTCTTTAGAGTCACTTCTTATTCATTAAATTCTTTTATGAATATTTAAAAGTTTATAATTAAGAAAAATATTATCATTTTTTGACTTATTTTGTAATAAATTATATGAAATTCATATAATTTGACTAAAAATTAAATAAATTCAATGTTTTTCCGCACAAACTTTTAATTTTCAATTGATATCAATTCATCGACAAATGAAATGATATTTAATTTTATTTTATTTTCATAAATATCTCTTAAACTCTTGATTTAAGCCAATAAGAAATTAATCAAAATTTCCTCTAATTTGCATATATTATAGGGTTATATGCGCAAGGCTCTTTTTATAAATAAATTCTAAATAAATTTGCACAAGTTTACTTTCATATTTTAATAATTTATAAAAGAAATTTATTTTTATTTGAAGTAATTTAATAAATATATACTTTTTATCCAAGGTAAAAATAATTTGTTTAACATGAATGTTGCAAGATTATTTAAAATTCTTAGAGTCTGAAAGCAATTATTCAAAATAAGATACAAAGAATGAAAAATTACATAAAATATGAAAAATGTCATAATTTTAGGCAAATATTAATAATTTTTTTACAGTTTTGTGAACACAAAGTATAAAATATTGTTATAAAAAACATTTGTTACGAAACTCTTCTTATAATTGAAACAAACATTTTTGTTGAAATTCAGTCAAACATTTAATTAAAATCAATTTCTTTCAAAACAATATTCAAATTATTCACAAAATGACAAATTTTTTCCTTTAATTTTAATTTTAAAACACTTCTAATTACTCATACATTTATGTGTAATAATATTATTATGAAATTATGAATTTTTTTCAATAAATTTATTCAAAGTTCAAGTAATTAAATGCCATCAATTAATTATATTATATAATTGCCTTGCTCAAAAAAAATTGAGCCAATGGACCAAGAAATCTAATGAGGAAATATTAAGGAGCAATTAATGGCTTAATCTCTCAATTTTATCAGGTTGAAATTACCAAATTCAGTATTAAATACATCGGAATTTATCAGTAATTTCTGGAAAACTCTTTAAAAAATATTTTAATATTATTTTTATTACAACCTTTTGGTAAAAAGTTAAGAGATTTAAGTAAGTGATTGAAAATCATTAAAATTTTCATCAATTTTTCACTCTTAAAGATCAATGAATAAATAAAATCTTTATTTAATCTTAATAAATTAATTTGTGACGACATAGTTGATCAAGGGTGTTTAGGCAAATGAAAAAAGAAGTCACATTAATTTCAATTTTATAGTCGAGGCATAATTTTCTCCAATACTTTAAGAGTTAAACTGCTATTTGTTTAAACGAATTATAGTTTTTTTACTTCAGAGAAATTAAAGTGATTTTCATAAAAGGCTAACAAATTAGCGTCACTTCAGGCACTTTAGGTCTGGTTTTTGCTAATCAAACGACAAGATTTCCCTAAAACTTAATTATAATTAACGACTCAAACGCCTTAACATTCATTGAGAAATTGTTGGCTATTAATTGCAATTCATTCCACATTAGGACTTATACCTGGATATAAACACATATTTGAGCATGATAATTCCATGGCTTAGCTATGAAGGAAGTGATACATATCTCATCTAAACATTTTTAATTATCTAATATATTATAAATATATAAAAGTTGTATAATGTATTCTGTTCAAAAAAACTAGGTCCATTAATCAATCTATAGTTTTAGCTAATATTTTATGCGACTTATTTAGTGTTTCCATTAATTCCACTCAATACCACTTTTATTTCAAATTAAAGTTTAACCAAACATTGAATTTAAGGTATAATATATTGAATTTTTCTAATAAAAATCAAAAATTGCTTTAAAATGCAAAATAAAACTCTATTTAACATAAATAAAACGAATTTTTGTGGAGAGAGAGAGAGAGAGAGAGAGAGAGAGAGAGAGAGAGAGAACACTATAAAAAATTCGACTAAAGTTTATAAGATAAGAATTTCTAACTTTTATTGAAATAATAAATAAACTAAGCAAGCTTATTAAAAAAATATTTCACACGATAAATTACAATACCAGGTAATTATCATAAATTCACCAGGGATTACTATTAAATGTAACCTATTTATTAGATGTGATTCATAAATTAAGATTCCAAGAAAGGTGAGTTAATCGTTTTGGGATTTTCACATTTACCTCGTTATCTATCCTGCAGTCTATTAACTAATAAAGAGAAAACTGTTCTTATCTTCCGAACAGCGAAAAATTGTTAAGGAATTCATATCAAAAGCCATTTTTTATGCAACTCTAAGCTATTTTATGATACATTTTGTGATAATATTTTTTTGTTTGACTTTTGATATGTAATAAAAACTAAACTCTAATATAACATTAGGAACGACACGTATTCACCGAAATATTTAGAGGAACTCCACTTTATTTTCTTCTAAAACAAAGTATTTTAACATAAGTTTGTATTGAAAGCCCTGTTTTCTCATAAATCATATAATAATACAATTGTTTATTGAAATTCATTGAACAGAAACGGTGAAAGACAACCGACGATACCCTCGAAAATGATTTTCCATTCAATAACTTATCGTCAAATCATTTGTTTTTTTCAATCAATTGTTTTATATTTATTTACAAATATTTATATAATATTTTTATTTATTTTCTAATCTATTCTCGAAACTCAACCCAAGGCTTAACACATTAAGTAAGTATAAAAATAGACCTTTCCTTTAATAATACAATTCTTTTAATACCTTTCATTTAATACTAGAAAACAAATGGCAATTCAGGTAAAATAAATTGATCATGCTAATTCTTGCAAGAAATCCAAGACTAAGATCATAATCTTATTTGAAAAGTTTTTCTCAAGAGATCCATATGTGCCCTTGCTCTATTTATTGAAACTTCTATAACTCAATAAATATTCTATCTAAGATAATCTAGCAAGATTGTATTCAAGAAAATTCTAAATTATTAATCAAGATAAATTTATTTTTGCAGAGTAAATGTTAAAGCAATTGGATCGTAAGGGAACTCACATAACATTATTGTTATGTCTGAAGTTAAGGTGTGTTACCTCAGAGTATATAAAATCCAATTAAGTTCTCAATGTATTCCTGAAAGTATTTCTCTGACAAATGTTCTGGTTCACTGTCGGTATGTCCTATAGTTTCAGTGTTTTTTCCAATTGATTGCAATTCTCGACAACAAATCATTGTATGTTATGCTCTCAAACGGTTAGACTAAAGGTAAGACTTTTTCTTTTCAGTATAAGTTCTCTGAGCGACAGAGGAATGACTTCTATTTTTGGTGAAAATATTAGTATTTCGTTGGCGTTAAGGAATTTTATTAACAACTTTTATGAGGAAAAAATCTATTTCTCAATAAAAAAGGTTTATTTTATTTTGTATTTCAATATTTCTCTCCGTTTAAATGGTTTTCCTTTAAAATATGACTTTTTTTGTATACAAACCATTGATTTGTCTCTTATGCCAAGAATTGCATAAAAATCTATTAATATTTTTGACATAATTTTGAGTTTTTATATATAATTTTCTTTTAAACAAAATATTATTTTTTAAGTTTTTATTCAAAAAATATTTAAAAAATATTTTCAGTTCAAAAAAAAGAGTTGACTTCAAGTTATGAATGGAAAGCCTTCTTTTGGAGCTCTGTTCGCAAGTGTTTATCATGAAGAGAGCTTATCCGTGGACAGTTAGACATAGCACCTTTGACCAGTTGGGTCTTGGTTCTTTTCAGTAGAAGACACTGTCATGGAGTTGCTCTCTTTATGGCAAAGCTTGAGCTCAGCACAGGAAGGGATTAGTCAATAACTCTACCGGAAAACATTTCGTAAGTATTATTGATTAGGATTTTTGCTTCACTTTTATGTTTGACTGCAAATATTTTGCAAAATAAACACCTTTTTTGATGAAAACCAGTAGTAATTTAATCCGAAACATATTTTTAAAAGTCAGCTAATTCTAAGTCCGATTCAATTCAGTTTTCAAAAGGGGAGCCAAACATTGTTTCGGACGTAATCTATGAACTACTTCTTCAGTGACTGTTTTTGTTTTCCAATAAAAGCATTGAATTGTTTTTTGATTAAAATTCAATTCATTTAAACTTTTGATACAAAATATCAATAATTTTGACAACAATTTAATAACAATAGAAGTGAAATCATGTCAAACAACGCTGAATACGAATACAATGAAAACGATGTCAACGAAAATGAGGTAAACATTGTTTTGATTTGATTTCTGTTGAAACCACTTCTCAATTGTCTTTCAATCTCTTCAATAAAACTTATGGTACAGAAGAAGAAATCGTCGAAGAGATTGATGTCAAGCGATAGCCAACTGACACAATCGAGTGATAAGTCAGGGATGAGTAACAGCGGTTCTGCAGTCAAAAGACAAAAACGGGGCAAACAATTCCGGGACCAAAACGCTCCCCGAATGCCACTCAATGGTTATGTCCGCTTTCTTAACGCCAATCGGGAACGGGTGAAGGCGGCCAACCCTACACAGAGTTTTGCCGACATAACCAAACTGTTGGCGGCCGAGTGGTCCGCATTAGATCCGGAACAGAAACGCCAATATTTGGACGAAGCGGAGAGGGCTAAAGAACAGTACCTCAAAGAGTTGCAGGAATATCAACGAACAGAAGCCTATCAGGAGTTCCAACAAAAGCAAAAGCAGCGCAAAGAAATGAAAATGAAGGGCAACAAAGAACAGACCACTACTGAGGGACAGACAACCGGTGCCACTAAAACTAATTCAATGACCGGATTGAGTGCTCAAAATAATGGTATTTATAAGTCTTATACTTTTCTCACTATACTTTTATGGTTTTCTAATTGATTGACCGATTGTTTACCCGTCCCTCCCTTTCCTTTCTTTTATTGCATAACCTATAAATGCGTTAACTTTTTTCTCAAGAGTTGACTCAAGTCTTAATAGTTTTCATTGTTTTGAGTCAACACTTGTTATCATTTATTACAATAACTTAAAGTAATAGACTTTTACGACATTTAATTACAGATCGTTTGATAAGTAAACTATAATTTTGATAATATAATAGTCAAGAAAATTCTCATAGGAGTGGTTACTAACCTGTGAAGCGCACAACTATTGCCTTCGGGGGAGACATTCATCCATAAAATAGTCACATTTTATTTCTAATTTCATAGAAAGGGATTAAAATATTAATTACTGTTAAGAAGTATTGACAGTTATAAAAGCAAAAAAGTCTCACTCAAATTGGCTTGGTATCACCATGGTACTTAATTACTATGATTTCATATGAATTATTCTTTTATTCTCAGATCCTGTGCTCACAAATAGTGATAGACATCAGGAAATAGAATAAGACTAAGAATTAGATAAAAGAAATGTCATTATCTGAGCCGTAATTTTCAAGTATTTGTTCCAAAAAAAACTGTCGATAAGAGTGAATGAATGGAACGCAACGGTATTTATAGCTCTGATATTCTCTGCCAACTCTATGACTTCTCTCAGAGTTGTTTTATGCGATTAAATTATTGTCGCATTTTTTTTATTCTTATAATATCTGTAATTCAATGAAACTCTGGTAACAAAAACCATTAATTGTCGACTCTTTTCATTAATTTTATTATTTTTATCAGAACTCAAATGACTTTTATATTTTGAGTTCTCTTTTATGGCAATTTTTAAGGCAAACCTCTAAATGATGGGCTCATTTTAAAGCCATTAGAGTTATACTTCGAATAATAATTTATAATTAAGAGTATTGATTGCACTCAAAATCAATAACCAGTTCTTAATATAATAACTTCGCTCTAATTGTTTTTCTCACAAAATATATATTTTTGAACTGTAGATAGAGATGAACTAGATAGTTTTTCCATATTCTAATAAGTATTAAGTTTGAAGACTTGTGAGTTAACTCCTGATAAGAAATTTAAACATAATTTTTGTCTATTTTTCAATTCGTTTTAAGTTTTATTAGTCAAAGTCAGTGTTGTTTCAGACACAGTCAAGTGTTTAGTTATATTTATTGAGTGCAATCATCTAGTATAAACATTGACCAAAGTCTATTTTCAAAAAAGACCTTATATTATTTTACCAAGTACATAAGTGTATAAAACTCTTTTCTGCATATATTTGATTGATTTTGTTTTGTTATCAAAAGAAAAGTTCATTTTACACATCATATGTTATGATTAATAACTATTCTTTTAATAAATATTTTCCTTACTCATTCAAATAACCTGATATATGAATGTGCTTGCTCAGCTCATAAAGCATGTGCACTAATTTGTCTCAAACGATGGGCTATTACTGATCAAAGTTTAAGGTTTCTTAAAATTTAGATAAAATATATGAAATGAGTGGTTGTCGTCTGGATATGAGTCGATTATCCCTTACTATAATGAGAACACATATGAAAGGATATCCAGACGAGAGTCCACTCCTAATGTTAAAAAACTAAAATTTTTATACATTTTTTATTTGCAGCAAACGATGAAAATATGGACTCTTTCCAAATGGACACAAACCAATCAACTCTTGATTTACCCATTTTTACTGAAGAATTTCTGGAACACAATAGAGTTCGTGAACAGGAGCTCAGGTCTCTCCGCAAATTGAACACTGACTACGAGGAACAGAATGCTATTCTGTCTAAACATATCGATAATATGAAGTCTGCCATTGAAAAGCTTGAGGTCGAGTCCGTTCAGCAAAAGAATAATAACGCAGCGCTCAGTCAACATCTCCAACACTTGAGGTCAACACTTTTGAAGAGCTTTGCGTCGATACCTATTCCTGGCTCTAATGAAATGCCGACTCCGGACACAATCGATGACTACATTATTCGTTTGCACTCAAAACTAACGGCAAAGGATAAGACACGAGAAACACAAATGTTGTACGAAAAAGTTCGTGCATTAGTGTCAGCCCTCGACTATTCTCTTCACTCAAACTAATCCATACATAACTTTCAAATTATGTTTCCTTAAATTTTAGTCAATTATTCGTATCAACTCTTATATTATTTGTAATATCAATAAAATATACACTAATTATAACAAAATTTTCAATAAAATCATTTATATAAAAGTCTTAAACAATCGAAGAATTTATTATAAAAGTATTGCAAACAATTGTTTTTAACTTTAATTAAATTTATTTTAATTTTAGTTAATATAAGAAAAATTCTATCAAAAGAAGAATTTTAGCCATTCTTTTGATATTTCATTACTTTTTTAACAGAAGACAGGTTTACTTTATAAGTACCTTGTTTACTTTTCAACTTATTGACTTTTTTTGCTTATTCCTGGTTAAAACTTACTCTAATTCCTTCAGTATTTATTCACAAATACTTTTTATAAAATAAAAAAAACTTTATGTCCCGATATTCGGTTGAAGGAGTAGTCGATTGACATAAATTGTTCTTATAAGTTTGTTCTATTGACCAAGTTAATAATCATTTATTTATCTTTGTTTAATATGAGAGGACCTCCTCTTCAGTTTTGAGTGAAAACCAATAATATAGTCATCGATTGTCTCTACAGTCGGCGTCTCTAATCAATTAAAGTTCGGAATCTTTTTGTCAAAACTTAATATAATTAGGAATAAAGTATTTTGACTTCAATACACAAATACTCAATAGTTTTAAATAAATGCTTACTTTTGCATATCATTCATGAATATTTGTGCCGTTTATTCAAACAAAAAAGACCTTGTCAATTTATTACTTTTATTTATAACAAGTATTTTCTGCTACAAAATCAAACATTTATTTTAGTTTTGAAGTAAACATCGATTCAACTAAAAGTGTTGAACAATAAACCACTGAAACCGCTTTTTATTTGAAAAATTAGTTTCCATTAGAAATAAGTTATAAAAATATAACTTTATTTTAAATTTACTCATATTGTACGCAATAAATCATATGATTTATCCAGGTTCATTTTATAATCTTGAGTTTATAGGATAATTTATAAAACATTTTTAACATTAAATCCAATTCATTCACAACTTATAGCAAAATTCAATTTTCCTTGTTAATATTCAAAAGGATCAAACTTACTTATTTATATAAATAATGCTAGATGAAAAATAGATGTTTTTATTTTTTTATAAGTGTTTTAATTTAATCTATTTTTAGACAAATATTTTCCTGACTTTTAGTTTCATTGTTTGCGTTCTTTGCGTTTTAGTAATCAATTGGTTAACCTTTTTATCGGATGTTTTCGAACAAACATTTTCTGAATTTCCTTCACTTATAGATTAAACTTTGAAATGAATTCAACGGATATTCTAAAGGAATTTATTTATAGACTAAATAAAAATACCAAACAAATCCTTTTTTGCTCCTAGCAAAGGTATCTCCTTACATAAGACTATTTTTTTATTAACTAGACATGAATTACTTGGATCTTTTGTGTTTATTTTTCAAAAGAATTTTGTCATTTTCTATATTTTAAATATACAGATGGTTGTCGATAAGGTCAACTCATTTGGTCAGAGGAAAATGCTGACCATATCGTTTCGTTGACACTAAAAGTTCTTTGTTAAAATTGAATAATTTCACTTTTTTCTTCAATAAGTGATAATTGTCTCAATCTTTTTGTCGCCATTTTATTAAAACTTAAGAGAAATGATTCAATGCTTCACTTAATTACTAAAAGCTTTGATTAAAATACAGTTCAATAAAATATTGACCATAAGAGCTACTTTTTATATGTAATACTATAGGTTTGATAAACTTTTTGGACAATAAACAGCAGTTGGCGATAAACGCTGACATTAAGCGTACCTTTTTATTATTACTGTCTATGGCAGTGGGTTTTAGTTTTTCTGACTGATTGATCATAAGGGACAATTGACTTTATCGGGGGTTGACCATATCGACAACAATCTGTATATTTTAAATTAGCATTCTCATTTTATCAAGTTACACTACCATTAAATCGCTTTAAATTAAAAAGGGTAAAATTATTTTTAAATAAAATAAAGTTAAATTGTATTATAAATCGTACTATAAAATGAGCAAGCAAACTCTTTCTTCAAAAGTGACTCTAATATATTAATAAGTTAATAGAATACCTGCAACTTTTTTATTTTTAAAATATTAAGTTAAGAAAATTCTTTATTTGATATAATTATTAAAATTAGTTAATAATCAGTAATGAGAAAGAAAATGATTAAATAGATTTTTTCAGAGCACGAACTCAAAGTCAATGAATTCAAGTATTGATTTACATATTATTTGAATTTAATTTTAAGATAATATCCTATTCATACTTTTAAAAACAATTAATAAATTGAAATCATTATATTTTTAAAGAGAAAAATACAACACATTTCTCAAAATAAAAGCGAATTTTTGGCAAAATTTGAGCTAAAGTTTCTTATATTAAATTTCTCCTAAAAACTCCCACTCAAGGTTGTTCTTGCTTAATTGCTTAACCTTTCATTTTATTCAAATAAAGTTCACTCTGTTTTTAATTGAAAATGTAATCATGCTAAATTAATTTAGAAATTCAAGTCAACTATTTATACTAGATAAATAAAATCTTTTATTTTTAACGAAAATAAATAATTTAAAGAAATAATCAAATATTTGTATCATTTTATCTAAAAATTAATTTGTTTTCGAAATAATTTAAAATAATTTAAAGCAAAACATTTCCCAAACGATTGAATCAATTATTGTATTAATTTTTTAAACAATATGACCAGGGATTCAGTTTTTATGGACATAACATTTAAATCATTAAAAAACTTATTTTTAAATAGAATATTTGAAACTTTGATTAATTCTTGTAACTTTTATTTACACTTAAATTTCTATAATAAAAAATCTAAAATAAACTTCGACATTACCTTGCTCATTCCTTTTAGTAGTAAATTAATTTTGTTAATTAAATAAAATTACTTTTCACTAATTGATAAGTTTTTAATTAAGTCATTAAAAAAACAATTTTTGATTAAGTTTTCATTAATCGCATAATCAATAGGAGAATTACCAAGGTAGAATATAAACAGATCAACTCTAAACAAGATAGATTTAATATTTTATTTACATATTTAATGCATATAATAAGAAATTAAATAAATAGGTTTTATTAATCAAAACAATTGACCTTGACAAATCTTTTTGCGTTATTTTGGAAATATTCCAAATGCATGCATGGAATTCACTAATCATGGTTCAATTCAGTTTGAAAGCTTGTCAGTTATATAGGAAGTTAATTTTGGTACAAGGTCATATTCTAGTTCAAAAATCTTATAACCTTTTAATATCTTATTATTGTAAGTTTTAACCTTGTTAAGTTCTCTTCTATTACAAATAAAATGTCTAAATTTCTTGAGCTATACTTTACTTCATTTATGGATCAGTTGTATTACAGCTCTGAACAAGTACTATAAAATATTCAGTTATTTTATCTTGCTCATATTTAAAACATTTGAACATTTTTTCCATAGAAAAATTCGATACTTGAAATGTTTCGAATAAATGTGCAAGATAAAAATTGCTGTTATTCAATAAGTGATTTTTATATCTAACTTACACGATCTAATATAACCCAGGCTATAATGATAAATGGTTCTACTTACTTTTATTTTAAATGACTAGTTTAAATTTGACCAAGTAAACTTTTTAAATATTAACAATAAAACATAACTAACTTTTAAAAATACTAATAAAGTTAAGAATATTATTGTATTCATCAAGAAAAATCATTTACAAATTACTTGCTTGTTTAATAATAAACATAATTTAACAAAATTGAAAAACACCTTGGTTATTGTATTTATAAACTCCGGTTCAATTCAAAAGTAATATCATATGACATTTGCAAAGACCAGACTTTAAAAGATAAAAGTGGTACTGGTTTTGGTTTTTTTTCAAATGACTCTATCAAAGTGAAGTACATTCTTTCACGTAAATAAAGATCGAGCAAGAAATGATCTAGCTCAAACTGATAAAATTGATTTCACACAAAAGCAATTCTTTTAAGTGATTTCACTGGAATTCAATTGAATTAAATTAAACTTAAATTTACTTTTCTATGATTTCAACATTAGCGGCAGAAAATATAAAATGTATCATGGTACTATTTCTAAATATTGTTAGATGTGACAAGAATTAATTTGACCCATTTTATTATTTAATTCACCATGATAATTAACAATTTATTTAATGTATCAATAAAAAATACAATTTATATGAACGGTAACATTTTAATGATCATGGTAATGATTATGGTAATGATCATGGTAATGATCATGGTAACAATAGTATCAAAAACTTAGCCCTTAAGAATCAAGTTAATTAAGAGGATAAACCACCAAGAACACTGGTTTAAATGCAAACAAAGTATTTAATAAATATTCTAATTATTATAGATTTGTCAGTAAAACAAGTTTTTCATTAATTGTTTGTTCACATTCACCGCTAACACATGTAAAATGCGGGGGCGCTGAACACTGGCACTCATCACATGTGTTGTCCCCAAAAGATTTTATATAAAGCTTTGTTCCGATGGCATATCGGGTGCCGTTGAATACGCACTGTTGGCCTTCAATTCGTGAAAAGGAACTCAAATTTATATTATAATTAACGCACAGAATATCTCTATAATAACTAAGGATTCAATAGATTTGCACAGGGTCATTCTCAATTGTTCTCTCTTATCTTTACATTAAGCAAGGTTATGTTTTAGAACAAAAATATTCACTAAAATCTTTTCATTCTAATGATTCAATGATTCAATTATTAAAAGTCAATATAATCTTGATTACTATATTATCTAATCTTGGTGTTTTATAACAATTTTATTCTACATAACATGTGTTGGCTATCATTTAAATGGAAAAGATATACAAATGTATCGACTTTTTGTAGACTTACGACAGTAATAGTCGACAGGACAGCACTCATTCTGTGAATATCGGGGAAGACATCCAGCCTTTAGTTTTGTCTGGAGGTCGGGCTCACAGTCTGTTCTCTTACAGGAAAGACTTTCCAATGGGTTTCTGTCGTCCCACCGCTCATCACAAATACAATGAAGACAGGGGTCATCAGAAATGGCAATATTCCATCCGAGTTGATAGAGACGACTCTCGAACCGACAGATCTTACTATAAGGTTTAGCGCCGGACAATTCACTAAAATAGAGTCGGGGCTCTTTTGTTATATTGAATGCACACTCAAAGCGACTCGAAGTGCAGGTCTTTCCCACTGAAGGAAATTATAAAATAAGTAAACAATAAATACTTACAGTTAGTCTCTGTATATAAACAGAACTTCTTCTCAAATAATTAATTAAATATCTATTAATGGGTTTTTATTGGATGTCTTTTCTTCATTCATTATTCTAAAGAAACCAAATGTTCCATGTTCATTAATGTTCAATAAATTGGTAGGTAACAAAAGAAAATAAAGTAAACAACCATTTGCTCGAATTAAGACTAATTTATATTAAAGAATCATTTATTTGTATAATTATAATCTAGTTAATTATGAGATACACTTTTAGGGATTCAAATGTCTAGACTTTTAATAGAAATTTAATGAATAGTTAAGAAATAAGTTATTTTAAAAGAGACTAGCACATATCACTTTCAAATGAATTATTATTACATCCTAACTACAATTTAAGCAATCTTGGTATTTTTAAAAACATTTTCGAATATAATGCAAATATTTATGTATCAATCCTTTAGTTACTAAAGTTTAGTAAATTCTTAGGTCTCTCTCTCTCTCTCTCTCTCT
>JAQFZM010000615.1:0-28360 GCA_034695785.1 Galumna obvia
TTTTAGAGTCATATATTGATAGGAATATTTTTTAATAATCAAGGAATATTTTATTGCAATAATAATTTTATTTTTATAAAATAAATATATTATTTCTAAAGCTTTATTTCTAAATTTTTAATTTCAATTATCGCGCTTAAATATTGACCTAGAACAAACATTTTTTCATAAATATTCATCTAATATTTTGCTTTATATATTACAGAAATTTAATTAAAATAAAAAAACTTTTATCAAACCTATGACATCCTCTTTAACTTTAATATTTTTTCAAAATTTAAACAAAAAATTATAATAAAAAAATGAATTAAAATTAAACTTATTTTTTAAAAAAATATTTAAACTTTTATATCATTTTAAGCAAAAATACAATTAATAAATTATATTTAATGAAATTTATTGAAGTTTTTAAACAAATGATTAAAATAAAATATTTTTTATTTATATATACAAAAATTGATGTAAACCTAATGAAATTTAGTTCATTTTGTTTTTCAGATATTATAATTATTTAAGAATAGCTAAATAACTAAAAATTATTAAAAATTCCGGAAATCACTATTGGATTAAGCCATTTAACAAATGTCTTTCGCATCTTAACAGAATCTTTACGCTTAAAACAAAATAGATACAAAGCATTCATAGTTATCCCCGAAATTGGACACTGACCAAAAAATGGTTAAAATATTCTGAAAGTATTTTTGATTTTCTTTAAGATGGCTATTTTAATTTTTCCTTTTGACCATGTTAAAATTTTAAAATCAATTTACAATTTATGAGCAATTATTTGACTCTCGAGGTCAAATTCCCGAAAACTATTGATCGGAGAGAAAAGTGTTCAATAAGTAATTTGTTCGTTTCGATGAATAGAACATTTCATAAGCAGTATAGCAGCATTGATTATTTACGGTTTGGCCACCAGACTTGTGAGAGCGAAATATAAGAGCTATTTAATGTCTAAATTTATATGCAGTGTAACCTCTTTATAACGAACCTCGATATAACGAAAACCTCGATATAACGAATTATCTTCGCTAAATGTATTATACAAACAGTGCTTTCTTATAACGAATGGATATTTTAGCATTTCTTAAAAACTGTAAAATAATTCATTATTTAATAATAATCTATTACAATATAAACCAAACAAGTAAGTTTTGTCTTTTTATGTAAAACTAATTTAAAAAATTTTTGGATTGAACAAAATAGCTAGGTTATTCTTTAGAGACAAAGTTAATTGTCGTCAAAAATATTGAAAATAATATTGTAAAAAAAATAATAGGACTATAATAAATGATTAAATTATCGGAAATATGGTTTTATTAATAGTTTCTTATTACTATTATTAACACTAAAATTTTGCTAGAAAAATTTCAACATTTTTATAAGCTATACTTGTTATAACGAACAAAAAAATTGGTCCCGACCCGTTCGTTATAAAGAGGTCACACTGTATTTTTTTTCTAATTATCAAAAAAAAAACGTTTAGCCGATTTTAATCCTGTAAACGGAATATTAAAGCATCTCTTTATCTTTAATATGATAAGATTTTAAAAATCAGTTGACACATAACAAATTTGTGGTAAATTGAATATCAAATTTTTGAGAATAAAGAATAAGAGTACCGAATGGAAATTTGAATCAGGTAATTAACAAGTGGTTTTATTATTTTTTTAGTAGAGCATAATAGGAGGAACAATTTTGTTGCTTGGCACATTTTGATCAAATTTAAGATAAAGTTGCCAAAAACATCAAGCTTAAGATGATGTCATACGAAAAGTACTACAAATCTTAATTTTCCAAATTTTGAAAACAATATTAATTATCTTAAAATTAAATTAATTAATCGGAAGTTAATGTATTTGTGTATAAATTTTATTTAATTTTATCGAGCAGCGAAATATAGCTTGTTTTCATATCCTAGTTAGATTTAAAACAGAGTTATATTACAAATGGTATTAGTTTTTATAATTTAAAAATGTACATGATGAATATATGAGTTTAGATGCTGTTAATATTTAAAAGTACCACTCATTCATTCTATGATTCTCTGTATTTGTCGGTAAAATTTTTCCATTTAATAGAAAAAGAAAATAAAGAAAATTTCTATAAGTTTTTCGGTGGGAAAAATCCGTTATTGACTTTTTATATACTTGCAATAGAAAACATATAAATTACATTTAAAAATTGCTTAGGATTACATTAAAATTTAAAATTGTCCTTGGTTTTTATAATATAATAATCATTATTAAATAATGCCTCAATAATGAAGAAGTTTTTGTTGACTGTATTTTCATTTATATTTAGTGAATAATCGAATTAATGAATAAATTCTTAAGGACTTATTTAAAATACAATTTATAATATATTAAAGAATTGCATCCTTTAATTTATTTTAGATATTATTTTAAATAAAATATTAAGTAATAACAGAAATAGAGAAAGATCTCGGTTCTAGGGGGTGGTAGGGAAAATACTAGAAAGGCATTATCAGGGATGGCGAAAGGATCGAATCCTAGGGGGGGTATTTTGGCCAAAGTACCCCCCCTAGACCAAAAATGTCAACAGACCTAGTGTTTGTCCATAGACGCTAAGGTTAAGGGTTCCAAACTCCTAGGAGGGGTATTTTGAAAATTTTGCCTCGTAGGGGGGTATTCCTGCTTTTTCGCCATCCCTGGTATTATGCAAAAATCTTAAAAACGTCTATTTTTGCACGATTTAGAATTTTATGATATTTAAAGGTTATTAAGTACCAAAATTGTCATTTATACTAGCTACTTCACTCAAAAAGGAATATTTTGTCAATTTTTAACTTAAAAATGATTTTTGGGTAAATTTTGATTAGAAAATGTAGTTTTAAACGACTAATGACTTCAAATATTGTTTAAAATACTAATTTTCTCTTAAATTTGTGCGTCACTGAAACTTCCATTTTTCAAGGGGTCATTTCTGCTCATTTTTTTTCTAGGGAGGGGGTATTTTGCCGATTTTCTTATGATCTAAAAACCAAAATCCATTCCGATAGACATTAATGTTAATTATTGACAGATCTTATGAAGACTTATGTTATGAACTGACGCTTGTTATGTATAAATTGAAACCAAAGCTACTAAAAACAATACATTTTAATGACAGATCGTATGAAGTATTGAAATAATATAAACTGTATTCAAGAAAAATGTTGACAAAAATTTTCTATTAATATTAAATAAATTGAAAAGTGTTAAAAGAGATCAATTACAAGGTAATATGTGAATATAAACTAAAAATATTTTTACATTTAAACAAAACTCTGAAAAAGTAAAACCAAAATTAATTAAAATAATTTAAATTCAATGTATAATTACTAATAATTATTTCAAATCTTTAAGTCACATAAAATAACTGTTTTTAGCTTCAATTGAAATTTTGTTGAATTTTTTAAAGTTTTTTCCTATAATAAAAAATTGACTTATCTTATGAACTGACAGATGTTATGAACTATATTTTTGATTTCTGATTACTTCATATGATCGGTCTTTGACTGTATCAGAATTATTGAAATAAGAGGTAAAAGGGGGTATTTTTCATTCTAACCCAAAATTTGACAAAATTCTTAATCATTTTAATAGAATCATTGAAAAAAAGTAAAAATATCAACGATTAAGATGTTTTGCCAAGATTGTAAGATTTGAAAGATTTGTCACTCTTGTGGTTTTGAAGACCTACGCTGTGATGGGCTCTAAAAATCTGTTAGAAAATAACTTTTTTACTACATTTAGAAACACTTAAATCAAACAAAAATTTAAAGAAAATTTAAAGTTTGTTCCAAAAATGTAACAAAACTTAAAAATTTCTTTAAAGGGTTTAATAAATTTAAAAATAGAGAAATATTCTAAAAAATTATGAATTTTTTGTCGACAATATTATTATATTGTAATCAAAATCACAATTTTTATATAAATTGTGACTTAAAATATAACGAATTCTTTTCAATTACTTTTTAGAAATTAATTACAAAATAAAGCTTTTCATTAACACATTATTATTATAGAAAACATTAAAAGATTGAATCGTAAATACCTTTATCTCTGCAAAGGGATCCCTTATCCAAAATAGTTTGCTTGCATAATTGGCATGATACTTTTGAAGAATTTGTGGCCGTCCGTTGAGAATATATTTGTTTTAATTGTCGATTAAAATATCCGACCTATGAATCAGAATAAGTATTCATTTTAATTACATTTAATGTAATCTTTTAAAATTATGTCTTAAAAATTAGTTATATATCAGAGTATATAAAAATGAATTTAGTTTTAATCAAATTTTACGTAAATATGTTTTATCACATTTTAATATATCAAACCCTAAATTATTCGTTTTTTAACCCAAAATTCTGTTTAAATACTTTGAATATAAAACTCAAATACAAAGAATAATAAAACAAAAAACAATCAAATTATTTGAATTTATCGACGACTCAAGAATTAGAAAATTTTCAAATAAATAATACTTTATTTTCTTTTATTTTCAAATTTGAGTCATTAATTGCCTTTTGTTTAATTAAATTAAATATTTACTCAAATAAAAGTGTTTTTATTTGAGTAAATATTTGAATAAAATATATTTAAATTAAAGTGAATTCTCCCGTTTCAACATTTTTGGGTTTTCTATAAAAAATGAGTTTTTAAAGTATAAGAAATGTTAATTATACCTCTTCTCCTATAACTTATAAGCAATTAACCAAGATTAATACATTTACCAAAAAAAGTATGTTATTAACAAAAGTTATTAAATAAATTACTCCAATTTCTTCTCAATTATTTCAATTAAAATTATAAAAAATAATTTCTCTTTCATTTGAAGAAATATAAAATTGAAAATAAATTTAAATCTTTAATTTTCAATCCAAGCAATGAGTACTCAATACAAATCATAAATTTAATTCACAAAAGGGGTTAAAGTTTTAATGAATTTAGAAAATATAAATTTACTATTAATTAATGTATTATTATTTATTAAAAATAAATATCAGGAATGTTATCAGGAAAAGTATTTGGGATAAATTGCCTTGATCATTTACTTATAAACACTTGAATCTATCAAAATTATTAAATGCAATTCAGAGAAGAAACCAGAATTGTGTCCGAATTTCAAATTGAAATTAAATGAGAACTCCATTTAAGGGTTTCCTTTCAATTAAAAAACATTCAATGAATCCTTTGAATTAACTCCAAAACACTTAATTATTTGAGGAAATTATCAATTATTTATGTGAGAGAACGCAAAAACCCTTTTAAATGTAATAAATATTTTGTCAAAAATTCAAATATAAGTTTATATACATTTAAATTTCAAACATAAAACGTTAAATATTTTTATTTCAATGAAAGACAAACCTCTCAACAATTCATAAAAAAATCAGAAAAATATTAAATTACAGACAAATATTTACAAACATTTCTATATATGAATTTAAATCAAAATTATATGTTATTTGAAAAATTAGAACCAAAGCATGATTTAGTCAAAGTGAGTGAGTGTGGAGAGAGAGAGAGAGAGAGAGAGAGAGAGAGAGAGAGAGAGAGAGAGAGAGAGTCAAATGAAGAGATGGCAACTCACACGACTTTTGATGGCATTGCTCTGAAGTTTTCCAGATTTCAGATGAATTACAGTATTATAACTGTTTATTAAAGTATAATATTTCGATGTTTTTAATGTATAATAAATGTATAAAAATAAAAGTCGATAAACAGAGGGTTTAAAGAAATCAATGAAACCGATTGTAAAACAACTTCTTTGAGAAATAAAATAATTTGAACTGTATTTTAGACTTTAGAAGAATATAAGGAATATTTCAAAATACAAACTCTTAGGTTTGCCTCGAAAGTGGGCGAAAGTAAGAACACTTGAAGTAGAGCTGAGTCCTACACAAGTAAACCAAAATTCATTTCTTATATTCAGCACATAATATAAATTTATTGCTTTAGGTTTTGGGCGGTTTTTAAATCCAACAAAATGTTTGGGAAATGTTTTGCCTTTAGGTTATTAACCATTTGGAGAGAATGACTTCAAATCTGTGATCACATGGAATGAACTCAAGTCAAGAATAGATGCCATATGGTTTCAAATTAATGATATTCCACACTATTTGCAAGTTTACCGGCTCTTCGTTTAGATTTTAGTCCAAGAAATACATAAATATTGACTTAAACGGCATTTCATTGACTCCAAACTCAATCCAATCGAAGAAAATGAAAGAAAGAAATGATAGAAAAGAAAGGAATACAAACGGGAATCTGTTTAACACATGTATTACTCAAACTTTAATCACTATATTGGAGCAAATTTTTGAAAAATTATCACCAAGTCAAATATTAAGGTTAAATAATTTGTTAATTATTAATACTTTCGGATACATTGAAATAATTTGATTGACACAAATAACTACAAAATTGTTTTATTCTTCAATTAAAACATAATCTGATATAACAAGTATTTCATCAAATCTTCTCAAAGTTTTTGAACTCCAAAAAAAGATTGTAATCTTATTTACTTTTTAGTATTAGGTCATTTTATAAATTTAGCATACTTATATAAATCCAACAAGACAACTTGTAATTTTTTTAATATTTAGGCTTTAAATATAAATTAAAATATAATTTAAATCCACCAAATTTTAAAGATTGCAAAGTGTCCTACAAATGATGTCATTTTAATAGCCATTAAATAACATCCTTTAATTGTTAGAATAAAATCCTTTTCCTTTATTCCTAAATTCCTTAATTTCCTTTAAAAGATTGAATAAAATTTAATTTAAGTTTAGATCATTTCTAATAATAGTTTGTAAAATTATGGATTTTTTCATTTAATTATATTTTTCAATATTAATATAAGAAATTTAAGTTAAATTATTTAAAATATTATTCAAAACTTTTATCTCCAAAAATTTGTTAAATTTTAATTAAATCATTAAATCTCTAAATTTTAACACTTCTTTGGAATAAACAAATTCAGAGTTAAAAGTAAATCACTTCTGTCTTAATCTGTCTTAAACTCAAATAATTGTCAACTTTAAGAACACAATCGAAAAACGTTATGAAACTTTTTATAACGTATTATAAAAGTTTTTTTTTGTTATTTCAGAGGAAATGAAAGCAATTTTATGTCTATTGTCTTCAAATTAGTCATTTGGGTTGGGATTAAATCTTAAAAAATATGGAAATTTCTTTATAATTTTGCCAAAATTAGTAATAAATTATTAATAATAAAGACTACACTAAATATTAATGATAAATTCAATATTAAAAATAGTAATACTAAAAATGTTTGAATAATATTGTAATAATAACTTAATAATTTTTATTAATAACTAAATATGTAAGAAATTAGAGCTAGGAGTATGATAAGAGTATAATAGGAGTATATGTATGCTCATTCAATTCAATATAAATATAATGCTTAAACAAAGTGTATTTTCTATTGAAAAATGAAAAAATAAAAATATTCATAAATTTCTTAATTATATGTAAAGTCTGAGACAAGTTTTCAATAAAAGTAAATTTCAATTCTTTTCAAAACTATTTTTGAATAATATTTTCAATGCTTACCACAAATGAGAAAATAATTAAAGTAATACCAAAAATCAATTTCTATTATTAAAACAATTATAATAAAATGTCACCAAAACTACAATAAGTTTATACAGTTTATAGAGTGTATTATTTGTTAAAACAGTTGTAGACTTTTAATGGTTAGAAATTGTTTTTGAAGTTTAGTGTTTATGAAATATATGAAAGAGAAAAAGTGGTGAAAATGGAGTGAAGTCAGTATTGCATAAGAAGGACATATCCATTGATTGTGAGCTCATACCTGACGTCCTCGTAAAACACAAGGATAAGTTTTGTTCAATTTTCATACCAATACTTTCTTTACTCAAATAATATATAATTGTTAGAAATATAGACTTTTTGTGTATTTTATTTAATTTGAATGATTTGAATGAATACCACAAAAGGGCTGTAGTTTTCCTACAAAACATTTTAAAAGTAAAAGTATAAGACCTTTGAATAAAAAAGAAGATTCACTCATAAACTCAATAAACTATCAAAAGTTAATGACCGCAAAATAAAACAAGGTAAATAATAAATATATAAACACGAAATCGAAGAGAGTTGACTGAAATATGCTTTTCTTTAAAAACAACGCATATATACAGGGACTGTTAGAAGGCGGAGTTATCTCACTGCTTACCCCCTTTTCTCTGTTTACTGCTTTACTCTGCTTTTCCCTAAATATGCTACGGAAACCAATATCCATAGCAACTGACAGTCCCTGCATATATACAACAAATTTAATAACTTTTAAATTTATCTGAAGTGAAATTATTCAAATTTTGAGTGCCATAAAAGTAGTGACGTTTCATCAGTTGTCGAGACTGTGCTCTGAATTTTTCCACAAAATTAAAAGTTTTAACCCTTAAGGCTATTCCATTAGTTTAAAAGTTTGTGAAGTCTAACCAAAAGAGTCTAACAACTGATCAAAATTATGAAAAGCATTTCAAAGTTTTTTAAGTTTTCAAATAATAATCTGAAGACTAATGTTTACTCAAACAAACATTTTTTATGAAACTTCAAAGTAATTTAAATTCTTTTGTTATTTACCAAGTTTTTATTCTTATTGAAACTTGATTAAATAAAACAAAAAAATTATAGGCCTCAAACTCATTGTTTATTCAAAATTCTATTATAAGTTCTATAATAACCATATTATTAGTTATTTATGAAATATGTTTTGAAAGATATTTTATAAGAATTATAAAAATCTCTTTTAATACAAATTTCATAAATTATTTATTTGTTAATAAATTTAATTATTGAAAAGATATAAATATTTATCACTTTTAATACATTAATGGATAAATTTAAGCGATTTGAACACGTTTTGACATATTTTTAAAGACATTGAAATTTTTTTAATCATTTTTATCACTATTCAAAAAAATTTAAGAAAAAAATTTACTAGGTCGAAAAGTAACGAAAGAGGGAGAGGGAGGGAGAGAGAGAGGGAGAGAGTTATTAAAATGTATTTAAAAAGTTATTTAATAAATTAGGATTCATTTTGAAAATACTTTTATTTTGAAGTTAAATAAATGTTTAATTATTTAATCGATTGAAGATTAAAACAATCGATTAAAAAGTTGCAAACATATCATTGGTCACAATTGAGCCACTTTTCAGTCAAATTGGTAAATAGCCTATTATAGAAGACCACTTTTAACTTACATTGTGTTAATATATAACATTATTTCAATAAAATTTCATTGAAAAGAGCTATCTTATTTGTCTTGGTAAAATAATGGAATAATTTAAAATAATCTATCAAAAATTTTCGGATTATTTTTGATTTGGTCAGTGAATTAATTAAATATAATTAAATGGATTACCCCCTAGGGCTTAAATTGCATTCATGCTGTAATATATCCTGGATATTTATATTCGAAATAATTAAAGGAAATTCTTTTGAAATATATTAAATGAATGATTTTAAAAGAATAAATGAGACACACATTTGTTATTACTTTAATTATTAGAAACGAAATTAAATTCATTTTATTTAATAAATTATTCCATTAATTATATCAATTAAAAGAAATTAATTCATAAAATTTATCTCTAAAAAAGTTAAATTTTAAATAAATTCAATTTTTTTTATTCATTTTCTGTCAGTCATTGAAATTTAATTACAATTTAATGGAGTCTTAAATAATGAGAAATCAGTCAATTTCGACATTTTTGATAATAAAATGTATAATAAAACTGTTTGAAATACTAATTATTAAGTAAATGAGAAGTGACCAAGGTGGGGTGTAAGTTCAAATTTCATAATATCTTAAGAACCAATTTCTTCAATCTATAGAACAAATAAAGTTAAAGAAAATGCAACGAAAAATATAAGACTTGAAAATAATGTAATTCTAAAAATTCTATTCAATTATAAAAATCATTTCATTAATTAGTCAATAAAATACAGATTTAGTTAAAAATAATTTTGATTGTTCTGATCATTTAATTTTATTGAATAAAAATAACAGCAATAAAGTTAAATATGAAATTTATTCAAAAATATATCATTAAACACAACTTATAAAGAAATTTAGAAATAATTTTGAATTGAATTTTTTAAATATAACTTCAATTATATATGAAATATGACTTAAATATAACAATTGATTGCATTTATGAATCTATAAGTTTTTAGTTTTACCTAGATTCTCATTAATTAAATTATATAGCATTATATTTATCACTTTAATTGATTAAACTATATTTGCATGACTTACAAACAATAAGATATGAATATTATATTTCTCTTCATTTTTGAATTTAAGGATTGAGACCACTGTTCCTATTGTCCAGACTTTCCCTTTTGTGTACCATTGGTTTAGATTTGATACCAAACTATGAACTATACTTTGGCTAATAATTGATTTATGGTTTAAACTTAAAACTTACAAAATTATTAGTATTAACTGCCATATATAAAGCTCCTGACAAAACTCATTTTAGTTCAAAATCATTGATTATTTTTGACTTGGTTATCCAATTTTAAAGCTATTTTCATTATTTTATAGCTAGAATCAAAGTTTAGAGACATTAATTAATCTTAGAGAGATCTTATTCATAATATCTTCTGAGACTCATAACTCACTCAAACAATTTTGATGAAACTTGGTAATATAAAGTAGGTGGATATTTTGCAATAAAATGCCAAGTATCATTGAAATATCTCAATTTTAAAGAGTTATTGAGGTTAAAGTTGTTTTATATGTAAATGTTTTTATCAGTATTTGTAGAAAACCGTTTTTAAAAAAATAGCTAAAATTTAATATATTTTTTAATGTTACTTTATTATTAATACTTGGTATTTTTCGCAAAATTTTTTGGGCAAGTTTAAATAATATGAAATTTTGGTTAAATTTAGTTTACTGGATTTTTAACAATATTTTAAAAAGTACATTCTAACCTTGTTAAATGCATATTTTGAATTAAATGACTTTCTCTTAAATTAATTCACATTAAAATTAGTTTTTCATTCATTAATTAGAATTTTGAAAACTTTAGAGTTAAAATTGAGTAAAAAATAAAACAAATGCAAAACTAAACTTAATTTAATAAATCAATAAAACTTAGTTTAGATGTGATTTATTGTAATTTCTCAGCAAAAATTGAAAATTGGTTTAAAAATATTTAAGGGTTTTGGCCCTTCACGAGACCAATGCTTTTACTAAATTTAATGTATTTTTTTGAAATTAACTTTTGGTTTAATCTTTGAAAAGTTTATTCTGAGCGGTTGTTGGCAGAAGAGGTCTAATACTAGTGATTTCGTCCCACACTTTTATGAATTTATCAATCATTCATTCATTCATTTCAATAATTTATCAAAACCTCATTTAAATCATTTTTTTGGACTTTTGCGAAGAACTGAATGACTGATTAAATCTTATTTTTTAATAAGTTTTGACATTTTGTTAAATTCAGTAAAAGTTTTCAATCAAATGATAAATAAGTTTAAATTCTTTTCTGAATTCTTATGCATTAAATAGTTATCAAAATTTAAGACAAACTTAGAAACCAAATGAGGGCTCAATTTTTAACCATTAATTTTAAAATTATTAAAACTATAAAACAGAAGATATTATTTCGAAGATTTATTAGTATTTGGAGTATTCGGAGATTAATAATTATTATAAGTTTTCATCGAATATTTCTTTTCTAATCAAATAAAGAGGAAAAATACAATAAATTATTTTTAAGAATAAAGTAATAAATTTTAGATTATTTGAAGTTTTGTCAACAGATATATAATCTAAAATAGTTTGGGTTCTGTGCGACTCTTAAATGATTTATGACTGATTGCTATTTATATCGATTTGTTCTCAATATTGCTTTTGAGAGAATTGTTGTCCAAATGATAAATATTTCACATTTTCTCATATTTTCTTATTTCTATTGATTCACAAAAAGTTTAATTCTTAGAGAAGTGAAAACTTCACGTTTTTTATAAGTTAAAGTCCAGAGACTACCGCTATTTAGACACTAATCGAAGTCTTATACATTAAATGGTTTTAGATTTTCTAAAAACATGTATAATAAAAGAGAATTATAGCTAATGTTTTTCATTTCCTTTCTAATTATATCACGAAATTGTGTTCATTAAAACAAAAATCTCAAATAATTAGTGTTAAAAATGAGCCCTCAATGACATCGAATTCAAATAAAATATAACGAAAGAGAAGATCCAATTAAATCACAAATTATATACAAAACTTATAGCTAAAGGCAAACGAAGATGTGTTTGCTTTATCCAACCATAATATGTTTTGGCCCATTCATTCAGGCAATGAATAAATTGCTATAATAGAAGAGCACAAATGCAAACACCATTTATTTCGCTGTTTTTAATCTAATTTTATTTGTTTTATTCCGAATAAAGACTGAAATTATAAGCGACAGAAAAAATTAATAAATGAAAATAATATAAACAAATTTTAATGTTTATTTTAATTATTGCTAGTTGAAAATACATTAATTTTACATTGCTCAATTTCAAATCCTGAAAATCTAATTGAATCCGAATTATTAAAGTTTGTGAGGTTTTCATAAAATGTAATAAAACTGGTATTAAAGCATTTCATGGCTTAAATAAAAAAATTTATTAAAAGGAATTTAAAAAAATATTTAATATTTTGAGTTAAAAATAGTATAAAATTGAGAATCGATTTAAAAAACGATGAAATCAAAAATCGATTAAATTTTATTTTATATTTAAAACTAATGTCTAATAAATGGAAGCTTTTATTTTTGAATTTTGAATTTTATCAGTCAATGGTTTTTGTGTGCATAACATTTATAAGATTCAAATTTTCTAAAACTATTCACAATCACGTCGTCTGTATTTAGAGTCCGCCCAAAACAAGAAGAGATGAATAGAAGCTAAACTTTTTGTTAACTCTTTAAACAAACTTTGAAGGAATAGTTTGTTGAAACCAAGAATATATAATACCTAACAAACAATAGAATAGAAAAGTCCGCCAAACGAGTGGTCATTAACTCAAAACACATAAACTGTAAGAACTTATTTGTTGAGTGAGTCTGAAAACACAGGAATTGAAAATCAAAACTAAAGCCAAAACTGACTTATTTTGAGATAAAATTTTATCAAAATATAGTTTTTGTAAATATAATAGAAATATTGTCTAAGAAATGTTTGGTGACATACCTGACAATAGGAACAGTTATGATTGCAGTAAAATTCTTTGTTTTCGTACTTTTTGGTGGAACGACAGCACGAGTTAAACATATTCTTCCCTTAATTATGTTATTTATTATCACAAAATATAAAGTTATTCAATACAAATGACAAACAACTGTTAAGTAAAAAAACATTAATCCGATAATAGGTTTGTGTTGACGCGTCTGCTCAGTGACCACTTCTATTGTAAAATAACAGCTGAATTGGTTAACAAAATAAATGGTGAATTACAGGTAGAGGCGCCTAAAGTGTCGGCCTTGGCTCAGACAACAGGCCTACCCTCAGTCCCATCGATAATCAATTCCAAAGAAGCAATGAGTCGCTGAAAGTCTATTCACTTTTTTGGCAGTCAATACTCAAAGCGATGTAATTCAAGAAAATCTAAGCCTTTAGTTAAGCCAATCGGTGTTCACTCAAAGGTATTTCCCGTCAAAATAATTCAGGTATTTTCCTATTCTCTAACATCCAATCTATTATCTCCTGCAGTGTCTGAAAAATAGCTGAACACAAAAGTTTGTCAGAAGTCCTGTTTCTCTGTCTCTATCTCTTTAGCACATCATTGAATCGCAACAATTTTAAGAATAAAAATAAAAGTCTTTTTAAGTAAAGCAAAAAAGTTTGTGTCGATTACAAGACTTGAATAAAACAAATAATTTCTTGTTCTTCACGTTTTCAATGACAGACATATCAATGATAAACAAAATTCAAAAAACTTTTTTCAAACGATATTTTGTCACTCATTTATGAATGTAATTCTTTTAGTCTTTTTAGTCCTACTCTTACTCTACTATTATATCAGCACAAAATACTTGTCAAAAGTGTTCACTCATTTCACATAAGATTAGTTTCACATAAATAAACGCAAATAAATTGCAAAATGAGAACAAACTTTAGAACAGACTTTAATCCTTACTATTAAAGACGATCACAATTTTGCCTTCTTTTAAACTCTTATAATTTGTCGTCAATTAATTGATTAATCGATAATTAAAACACTTTTAAGAATTCAAATAAATGTCAGTTCAATGAATCGGACACTTATTTTTCAAACACTTTTTATTCGAAACATTTATTTACCACAAACTCTAAAAAGCAATGACTGACTGACTCTCGGATTATGAGTTTAGTTTTCTTTATATTTGAATCCAACAGAAATATTCTGCGGTTCGCGTCCGTCAACTTTAACGTGAATTTGCGTTGAATTGTTTGAGAACTAACTGGAAGGCACTCCCACTTTGGAGAACCTAAAACCGAGAACTAATAAAAGCGATGCCGGCGTTATGTTAAAGGCATTGGTATTCGCCTTAGAGTTATGAACCTGTTCTTAACATACGTGCCATCAACTGATGCAAACATTGGTTCAGTCGAAAGATTGTCTCTCTCTCGACACCGGTTCGTATCAATAGTTTCCACTGAATATCAGTTAATCACAAAACACTTCTTTTAGTTATAAGTTTTAACAAAACAATCATTTAATTCACTTTTTTGTCAAACATTCAAAACATTTCAAAGAAATCATTTTTTTTATTTTAAATAAAATATTAAAATATAATATCGAATAAAACAAAGTTTTAAATTAAATATTTTTTGTCGAAAAGAGAGACATTTGAGAACCATTTTATTATTAAATATTCAATAGTTTATAGTCGAGAGTCAATTAGTCGGAGCACAAAGTTTTTATTAAAATCATCGGACAGTAAATGATTAAGAGTTTACTTTTAAAAACATGAGTTCTGTGAAATATCCTTGATAATTTTCATATACATAAAAAGTAAATAAATCACAGATTTTTTTAATTTCAGAAAAACCAAGACTAAAAATCTTCCGATTCAAAACTATTACATTATTGTATGAATATTTAAATATAAATAAATAATAAATTATTGTTTATTTATCTCATTATTAGTCATATTTACTTAAATACTATATGTCATAATAGAGTGAACAAGTTTAATTAAGTGATGAAATTAATTTTTATCTCTAATTATTCATTAATGAATTATTAACGAATAAAAACTATTTTTTTAATCTCAAGGATAATATATTTGAGTTCGCTTTGATTCAAGTTATAATCAAAGAGTTAAAGGAAAGTGAGTGAGACTAAAATGTACAAGTACACTATGCACTATACACTGTATTCTTATTATTATTAATGTTAAAAGATTTAACTTAAAACCATATGAAGGACTTATTTCAGACTTACTTCAGACTTAAGAAATTCATTCATCAATAATATCTTAAGGATTAATAATGTTATAAATATAGAGAAATGTAGAGAATAATGGAAAACAAAAAATATAATTTAAAGTAATTTCTTAATTTTAAACGAATAAAAATATATGAAAATATTGTCTAAAAAGTAAAATCTTAGTTTGAAATATTTTCATTTGACATTTTAGCCTTAAATTAGTGCTAGCTCACTTCCTTCTGAGAAGACTAAAAATAAGATATTCTTTTGATGACATTTCCTCAATAATGAAACTTATATTTATCGGTGTTTATTCATTAAAATAAGCATTAATTCTACTCAATGTTAAAGAAATAAATGTTATTTAAGAAAATGTGATTTAATTTATTACTGAAATCAGATCTCACCTAAACTCCGACTCTTCGCTCTTTTGTATACTTTAAAATTGATGTCTTAAAGGCATTTAAACTAAAGATAAAAGTAGTTGACTCTCGACACAAATCAATTTGTCTAAAACTTTGATATTTATTAGTTTTATTCGCATTTTATGACCAAAAATAGTTATCAAAAAGAAACTTTTTAAAATGATCTAGATTTCTCTTATTAAGAAAATATGAACCAAAACCTATATTTTTAAATAATTTTTTAAATTAATAAAATTATTTTTCCGAAATCAAACTTGGTAATCATTAAGGGTAGCATGCCACTGCCACTGCCACTGCCACTACCACTACCACTACCATTACCACAACTACTGTTACTGTCAGTTCTTTAATAAATTTATGTTTTGAAATTGAATTAATGGGAAAGTCTCGGAACGAGAGCTCACAACAACTGAAACAAACAAAAGTCAAATAAACAAAAAGAATAATTTGACGGAAGATTTCGACCGAAATAATTAGATTTTGATTTCCCGACAATTTTTCTTTCATTGTTTGTATTACAACATAAAACTACTCATAATAACAAGGTTTTTATTCTGTTATTTACTCTAAAAACTTTTATAATAACTGATAAGATCTTTGAAAATGAATTAAGTTTTGAGTTGTTTACAAGACATTCATTTAAATTTATAAATAAATCTTATTTGAACTGAGCCGTGAACTAAAATTCATATATAATAAGTGAGTTAAGAGTCTTAACTTAAGACAAAACAAATATAAATGTTATGATAAAGTATTTTGTAATTTAAATTAACTTATTTTTAAAGCTTAAGTCATTTGAATTAATTAATGGAATCAATGACTAATTCTCTAATTGTTATTAAAACCTGTTTATTGTAATTATTTTCTAATGACTGACTTATTAATTGACTAAAACTAAAGGATAAGTTAATCAATATTTTTTAATTATTATTTTTGATAGTTTAGGGGAAAGGAATGGGGATAATAGGGGTGGACTCAAACAGTAGAAAAGGGTTTACTGTTTGTAATGAATTTTTACTTTCGATTAATATTTGATTTGAATGAAAATACATTTTAGACGGAAAACAAAGGGTTTAATCTCAATGTTTTCAAATAAATTAAAATCACTGCTTCGTATAAAATGCATAATCAAGCTAGATTATTAATTTAAATGGAATCGAATTGAATTTTATCACTGGATTTACTTTAATTTTTAAATTACTTAAAATTTAATCAAAAGTTTTAAATTTAAATTTAAAGTTTTGCTCGAATTAATTACTGTTATTACAAGATATAAAAATTCAAAAAAAATAACAAAATGGCAAGGTAACATTGATACTTAAGATTCTTAAGTTAAGGATAAACTTAAGATTATGACCTGAATATTAATTATAATTTATAATTTAATTCAAATAAATTAAAAATTACGAATTTGTTTAAATTATTGATAAATAATCTCAACAAACAAATGTGTAATAGATTTGACATCATTTTCATTGAGGAAAATATTCACCAAAACTAAAATCTTCTCCAAATCAATACTTAAATTAAAATTTTGTAATTATTTGAATGATTTATAATAAAACTGTCAAATATAACGATTGTAATGCTCTGATTTTGACCTGGGCAATGTCATATTATTGATCACATGTGTTATTCTTGGTATCCCCCCTAAAGAGCACTATTGTGTCCAATGAATGATTCATAACGAATGTTAAAATACTGTTTTATTTCAGATATTTTATGACCGAAAGAGGAGTTAATGAATAGAAAATTCTGACTCAAATCGTTTCCTATTTTTCAATTCCTTTGCATTCAATTTATTCGGTCTTTCATTCAGTGCTAATAAATGATTGAGTGCTTGAGTCCAACTTTGGTCGCATTAGCACCAAATGGATTATCATTTATTTGTTCCGTTTATAACCACATTATTTATAACTTATCAAATAAGACATTTGAGTCTACGATGTCTTCCGTTTCAGACACTAATGTTGCGAATAGTATTCTGGGGAAAGACATCAATAATTGTCTGACAAATTACGACCAAAACTATAATGAACTTAAAGGGAAATAAAAGTTTAAGCATTAATTGTAACATAATTTATATGACATCAAAAACCAAAAGATTAAAACGAATTTATATCATCCGCTCATTTGACAGTTAACTAAATGTGACTAAATGTGACTAAATGAGACTAAATGAGACTAGGCACAAATTCTTTTACTAATTTCAAAAGGTTTCAGGAATTGGAAAATCACAAAAAGCAAAAAAAGGTATAATTTTTACTTTTTTGCATTTATTACAGGATTTCATTTAATAAAAGAAAAATATTAAATTCAGTGACCATTCATTTAACTAATAATAAGTTTTTACTTTTATTTTAAATTTAATTTAGTCTTTAAACAGAAAAAAGTAAAAATAATTTTTTTTGAATATAATGGTAACCAAGCTCAGTATTATTTTAGAAGACCTTTCACTTTAAATTCATTAGTTTTACTTTTTTTCATGTGAAACAAAAAAAACTAAATTTTCAATACTTCGATAAAACTTTTTTTCAAATTTCTCTAAACTTAACTCTAATTCTTATTTACGGCGATATAAATGACAATATTTTATTTAAAACATTTGAATTTTAAATAAATTAATCCTAATTTATTAAAGTTCACTGAGTATTTTCTGACTATTTTTGAGTATTTTTTAGTGTAAAACACTTGAGATAAGAAAAAGTTAATTTTATGCAAAAAACTGATCATAAACTTGAAAACCTGTTATCAATAAAAAGTTTAAACTTTTATTTTTTATATTCGACACAATTAAGCAAATGATCAGTTGAAGGACATCATGTCTTTTATATCAGTGGATGTCATGGAAGACATTTAAAAATTGAAAGACATTAAAATATATTAGACTTAACTAATCGTTTGATTTATTTTAAATTCAAATATAAATTGGATTTTTTCTAACATTCCTTTGAACTCAATTCCAAAACTGAATCTTTAATTTAAAATTTTCAAAAAAATGGGATTCAATCAAATCTTTTATACATAAATAAAATGACATCAAATATATTAGACTTTTCACAATAATTATTGTATTTGAATTGAGGTTCAAAAAACTTGAGGTTAACTAATTTCAAAGTACTTTTTTGGTAAATAATTGGATTCGCTTTTATTCAAATTGCATTCAAAAATTCATTTCCTATTCAAGTCTTATAATATACATAAATCCGATGATAGAAATGCGATAAAAATCCATTAAAAAGAATTTAATTAATAAATGATTAAATATTGAAAATAAATATTGAAAACATATTTAAAAATTTACTTAAACCATATAAAGTCATTAATATTTGTTCAGATTTAAAGCCATAAAAATGGGTCGCATTTATATAGAAATACATAATTAGTTATATTTCATGTGTTTATTCTATTTTACGGTTATTTGAGAAATGAATTTAATCAAACACTTATTCTTAACTTCTGTTTGTAAATGTTTTTATACTTTTTTACATTAAATAATAGATTAGTTTTTAATGCATGAATTGTCAGACAATTGCAATTCACAAGAAGGTCAGCCCAATTGGTCACGAAATAAAGAATTATTGTTTTCAATAATTTTCATCAGTTAATAGATACTCACAAAAGGGTTTTTATTTTAACCTTTTTTTACTCGAAAATTCTGTTTTTATTAATGAAATAAAAATAAAACTCAAATAAACTAAAGTTTAAATAATTTTCTTAAAATTTAGTAAAATAATGGACCCATTTTTTTCGTTACCTTTAAATGGTTTTTGTGGTGAAAAACGCGATCAAACGTTTGCTTCGATTTCAAACTAAAGTAATCTTTTGGTGATAATTAGCGCTTCACTCAATTAGAGTGTAAGGAATATCCGGAACAACTAAATCCTCTTTTATTATATTAAATGAATGCTTTAATGAATTGAAACATTTTTAGAGACGATAACATAGTTGTGACTTATTCTGACTTTTACTGGCAATGACTGCAAAGCGCAGTATCTCTTCATTGGATCGATTCTATGAAAAAAATAAGTTATGAAATGCGAAGTTTTGTCGACAATATATTAGACAATAATTTAGTGGAAGCTTGAAATGGGTTTGCCTTGCTCAATTCATACATCAATTCAATCCTCAGTTCGCTAATCTCTGATTTAGAGTAAAATCTGAGAAACAGAAAGCAATCGATTTATAGATTTATACAATATTTCACATCAAATGAAATCTTCAATGAATACCAGTTTTACGATTGAAGTCATTTTTCAAAGAATTTCAATTATTAGTGATTTTTCAATATATTTAAGAGCGATAAGTAGTATATAATATAGAATTGTCTTTTTCTTTAAATAAATACTCTATAAAATCTATAAAATTGGTTAATTCAAAAATGTACTTGTTCCTTTGCTTTCACTACAAAACCTTTTTTCTAATTTTACTTTTCATTTAAGACTTTTATTTAATCTTTAAATTGAAACAAAAGTGTTTTCAAGTTTAAACTAAATATTTTATTAAAAATAAATCATTTATAAAAAAAATTATAAAATGTTTGATAACCACTGAAAGAGTTATGAAAGAATTTTATTGAAAATATTTGAGAAAATTATATTAAATGATATTTAATGAGAAGAAAATGCTATTAAATAATTCAGGCGTTGGGCTTATCGTCCGTAACTGAGGCCGCATTATATTTATAACGACTTCCATTTGAATCATATTCTCGATTAGCATGGTAAAATGCCAAACCAAAAAAGGCACAGCTCCCAAACAATAGTATAACACCAAAACAAAGCAAAAAAGGGCCTAAAAATTATTTCATGAAATTGTATTTCTTAACAAATAAATGGATTCTTATGTCTTACCGATAAGTCGGGGAACACTCGCACCTAAATATCGATTGTAATTCTCCTAAAAAGAGAATAATTAATCAGTAATTAATGAGATAATAATTTAAGAGATTTGGACGGACGTCATAATTCGGTGGAGTTATTTCTGTGTACGCGATTCCAGTAATAACTGCTCCGGCGATCATAAATATCAGACCTATTATTAACAATTATTACAATTAAAATCATTTTGAAAACCATTAAAAGGTTATGGTTTAACCTAAAATTGCGACCCCCGCTGAACACCATCCGACTGACTGCAAATTACCCACTTTTGAATAATAAGACATCACAACAATTGTCTCAAATTGAAGTCAATTTAAATTTTGTTCGAATAAAATACAAACAAATATATAATTAAATGAATAACTGTTAGCCAACACCCAAAACCCAAAACCACAATACGTTTTGTTATCAAAAATTTACTTAAATATAATATGAAAGTCTAAAAGTTCTTAACAATAAATAAGTGGTTAATCATAAAACTATGCGATAGTCGTTAAGTGGATTCACTTCCGATTACAGCAAAACTGTTAAAACAAAACAATTTTTCGATTATTTCTATAGAAATGCAAATATTATTAATATTACGAATTTTCTCTGAAATTAATCGAAATTCAAAGATAACCGAAAAAAAGACACAGAAATTAATTTTAATTTTATTGATTAAATTCGACTTAAAGTTAATTTATTCGAAAACAGTCACTGATTTAATTGTCAGTTAATATTCGCATTTTGTAAACTAATATTTAATAATAAATATAATAACAGTTTTGATTATAAATCGCAATTAATTTCTAACATAATTGAAATGTATTTCAGAATTAAATAATCAAAAGTTAGTTATTGTTAAGGCTTTTGACCAAAAAAACAGTTCAGATTCGATCCGAATTAAAGCGAAATCTCAACTTTGAAATTTGTTTCTCACAAATAAATATAAAATTTATATCAATTGTGAGTTGTGCTCAAAGGACACAGTTTTAAGTTCTCATTCATATAATGTTTAAATTAATAGTTATATAAATCTTAAATCAACTGAAACACAAGAAATCATATTTTGTTCGTAAACTTAGAAAAATAAAATCAAAAAAAATAGTTAACAACAAATGCATTAACAGTTAATAAATTTAACATTAAATGTGAAATAAAACATTTTTGTTAATTTTCTTCAAATGATTGCATAGCTTTAATAGATTTTTTAAATAAATCGCAAAAAATATATAAACTTTCGGCTCATTTTCTTCATCACTTCTTTGAGATAAATTTTAAATACAATTCATTACATTAATTATTAATTGGGACCAAATCTTTTGAAATCAATGATAATTTATCATTAATTATATTGAAATCACTAAATATAAGGCCTATTCACTCCTCGACTAGAAATGTCTGATTTTAATAACAAATGAAAACCTAAAAGTATTGACTAATAAATAAACGATAGTCTGAAGTTTCGTTAATTCGTCTCAAAGACTACCAGAGTTTCTCAAACTCATTGCCTTCAAAGCCTTTATCTCTTGATTGCCAATACTTTTCTCCATATTTATAAGTCTCTTCGCCATCAGATGTAATCTCTTTTCTATAAAAAAAAAGAAAAACCAAAATTAATCAAAAATTAGGGGAAAATTTTATATTTAATCATTACTTAAACCAAAGAGGATTGGGGTCTGACTGTCCCCTCTGTTCGCGCATTTTTCTACGTTCTCTTTGCTGTTGTTCTAATTGTAATTTAATAGATTCTGCGGCCGCAATGTTTCCCTCTTCGAGTAATCTTTGGTCGGGTCTAAATCTGGTGTCAGTGGGCGGTAACTCTTTTCTTAACTCTTGTGTCAATTCATTCAGTTCTATAGCGAATCGACTAAAACCATAGTATTTGTCATATCCTTCGGGCATAGATCCGGGTCTCCAAATACATTTGGCGTTTTGAGCGCTTCCATAATGAAATGATTCGTTCCATTTTCCGAACAAACGTTCGATTATATCTCCTTTTGAGTTAAGGAGTACTCCATTGACTTCATGTTTCTTATTAGACCAATAGCTGGCCTTTTCGAATGTTAATTTGCACGTAAGCTCTCCATCAGTTATTGTGAGCTCTCCGTATGCATCGACCCAACGCTGACCCTTAAATAAATTGTGGACACAAGTCGTTACTTTATTGTAGCGGTAGTGAGCGTTTAAAGCAGGAAATAATAAGTGAACGCTTCCAAAAGGTATTATTTCCATTGATTTTCCCCAAAATTTTGTTTTGATTCGCATATCTTTTGGAAATTAATGTTAATTAAAAGAAAATAAAGAAAAGAACTTACCTTGCCAAAAAATGAAGTTATCAGATTCAGCAAAACAGGCAGAAATGGGCGGGTGATGACTCACTTGTTCTGATATAAACCTAAACCCTTTATCGTCACGAATACATTCATAGGTTTCACAAAGTAAAGGATTGAATGGTTTATGTCCGGCCCTATAATGAGCAGAACTGTATGAAGAGACGGCAAATGCCGCGATATATAGCATCCGTTGGCGACTCTCTTCAATATTTGCCGCTTTGTCTAAGAGTTCGCTGTACTCAAGTTCTTCGCAAAGACGTTGTAAAACATTGAGCGGTTCATTGATAGTGACGGGCATTGATATCTTTGACAAATCCTTACCTATATTTTTACATAAAAGACTCCAAAGACTGACATCACCTAAAAGTATAATAAATTTTATTTATTTTTTATTTAAAAAATTTTGATTGAAATGAATACCAGAATCGGGTTGTTGTGCGGGTAATTGAGACCTTCTTCCAGTAGGGTTGGCCACTATTGAAACATTTTCTAAAGACTTTTTAGAAGTTCGATATTCAGTTCCGTCGTCACTCAAATCAGTTACAACACTCTCTTCGTCCTCATCTTCTGTTGAAGTGGTATCAGCCGAAAGGTTCTCTTCTGCGTCGAAATACTCTGATATACTCAATACTGAAGTACTGTCTCGAGAAACAGATTGAGCTAAAGGTTGATGAATAACAGTCTGTTCGTCTATATCTTCTTCTCCAATACTAGTTGCCCTGGTTATTTTTAGGCCTTCAGGAGATATCACTGGAGATATTTGAGTGATATTCGATGTTTCGTGAATTTGTCGCAATTTTTCTCGAAGTTCTTTGTTTTGTTTGAGCGCTAAATATAATTAATTTGAATTAATATTAATAAATAAATGAATTAAACTCACTTTCAGACAGGGATTGTCTCATAGAGTAAATCAAATCGAAATCATCGTTACATTGCTTTAAACCAACTTTTTTAGAGTTTTCATTTTGAACGGAACGAAAAAGTGTTCGAAAACTATTATTAACTAAATTTTAAGTAAAAAATTTATTAACATTAAAATGAATTTTTATAAAATAAGTGAAACAAACAGACCCTCATTCGCTAAATTAATGAAATCAATGACAGCTTTTGTTGTTTTAATATGTTCTTCACTGACAGAATGCGGATTGAATTCTGTTTCGGCTTCATTACATGATTTAGTCATCCAACCATCGCTTGAATTGTTCACCTGAAGTGAAGGTTCGTTTAGCGCCGGATGTGATGAACTCAAGTGATGTCCTATTGGTAAGGGATGTAAATTTGCCAGATTTCTATCAATGATTCCATCGTTATTATGGACTATAATATCACTCTTTTCGTTCTGTTTTTTATTTTTATCGGTCGTAACATTCGTTGAAATTTGTTTTTTACGTCTCAAAAGGAAACGACGTCTGTGTTTCTTAAGACTCACTGTTTCAGAATCGGGCAAAACATCAGATTTTGAGTCGATTTGCATTTCAATCAACTTTAATAAAGAGCTCAGTTTCACGAGTTTTAATTGTAAATCATTTAATTCTTTATTAGTAGTGAGCGCTTCATTATTAGAGTCCAGAATCCATGCGACGACTTTCGAATTAATCTCATAATTAGGAGTCGAATGTCCGCCAATGAGTGCCGAACGAATTGGAGTCGAAACAGCATTAATTCGGTTCCCATAAGAAATTTCGTGCTGACGAAAGAGTCGGTGATGTTTTAAAGATGAAACCCAATTAGTAAACATTACTCTATTCTTAACCTTCAAGTGATAAATAAACTCTTCGGCGTCGATATCGATTCGTTTCGAACTTTTTTTAGTCGAAATGACAGACAGTCCGACATCAACTGATCCATGGATTTTTCCTTTCATCATATCGTTTGGACTCTTCGAATAAGAAAGAATTCCATTTTCCAAATGAAAGTACCGTTTGTGCCAACCCTTAAGCGGCCATTTCCTTCTTTTAAGGATATATCCATCGTAAGTATTGGGTTTTTCCTCACATTTCTGTCCATCTTTAAGGCCTTCTAATATTTCCCACTCATTAGAGCTTTTATGTGAGGCTTTTCGTGAGGAACGGATGGATTTTTCTGATTCAGAATAATCTAATCTCACCGTCGATGCATTGCTATCAATGGAAACCCCATTTGGTCCGGTTATTAGAGGAAGAGATAACTGTGTCTTTCTATCGTTTTCTTGTGAGTGAGTGCTAACACTCTGTTCCTATCAATTAATTAATTAATGCCTCAAATATTAAAATCTTTTCAATACTCACCGAATCTGAAGTTTGGAGTGACTGTACTTCAGAGGACTGTTGAGCCAATTCAGAGACAATTGGATTGGAGTCAATGAGGGCGTGAGTCGTGTGAGTGGTCTGAGAGACGGCGGATGACATCATCCACTTTAGAGTGTTTTGCGCTAATGTTTAGCCGTTTATTAATTTTTATTTGTAATACATTTCTCATTAGTATTCATATCAACGGAAATAATCTTATCTTTGGATTAAAATAATTAATAACAGATTTCAGAGACTCTGAAATAAAAAGAGTTGACATTTAATTAAATAATTGAAATAATTTATAAAATAAATCATTGAATTCATTACTCACTTTGAGTTTGAAATTGATTTGTTTTGAATAAATACTGAATTATTTGTTTATTATTTATTATTATATTTATTGTATCGAAAGACTCGTCGATTGTTTTGTTTTGACAACAAATCAAATATAAAATCGATTCAAAACTAAAAATTTATTGAAAAAAATGTCGAATTACTAAAAATAATTGTAATTTTGAGCACAATTTTCACAATAAAAATAATAATTAATTTTACAAATAATTTAAATAAAATATTATTTACAAAATTAATTGACACTCAATTGAAATATTATTCGTTAAAATAAATTATTGTTTTTAATGTTTATATATTTTGATGAAAACATCAATAAAAGTATAATTAAATGATTAAAATAATGAAAAGTCAAATGAATGGATGAATGATAAGAGAATTTTGATATTTAAAACTGAAATCACTTTTGACTGAATGCGTAAATAATGCAATACTTTTGTATAAATCTGTGCCTCAAAAGAGAGACAGTTTTCTAATGCTTTTATTGCACAATAAGTGCAATAAGTGTTGCATTACTCACTCATTCACTATCCCTTACACTAAGGCTTACACTCAATGACTATCACTGACTATCGCTCCGTCTTTTGTAAATCACACAACTTTTCATTCAAAAGTCCAAAACTTCTATTAAAAGAACAAAATTAGGGCATAAATGGTCTTAAAGTGGTCTTAAAGTAGTCTTAAAGTAGTCTTAAAGCGGTCTTAAAGTAGTCTCAAAATATCTTAAAGTGGTCTGAATATAATCCGAGGCTATTCTTCCAGATTTAAAACAAAATTAATTTAATATTTTCATTACAAATTAAAAATAACTTTTATTCAATATTATTAAAAGCGATTATAAATTATAATATAAATGTAATAATCAAACGATTAATAATAACGAAAAAATAACTTTAAAACACTTTTTAAAAGACTTTTACTAAAAAGTATTGTCATTCGAATAGACTGTATTGAGTTGTATTGAGTTGTATTGAGTTGATTATTGAGTTGATAATAAGTATATAATAATTTTATTTATTGTTATTATTACAAATTTTATGCTAAAATTCCTGTTTTTTTAATTTGGAGAAAATTTTGTTGAAAATCAGGAAAGTTTTAGCCTTAAAGTTAATAATAGAATTTGTTTTAGTCGTAGAAATGTAACAAAAAAACTTAGTTTGAGTTAAACTATAACTTATTTCACACTTCATTTATAGACAGTAATTCTTTGTGTGGTTTCAGATATTTTAGACATTTTTGAAAACTATCTCAAATAAATATAAAAATATTTAATTAAATAAAAATATATTTCTGAATATTTTCCTCTTTTTTTGCAAAATTAAGTTCATTTAAGAGAAGTGTTAATTTATTATTACTATTATTAGTTAATTAATGAGTCATTAATAATAATTACTAATATATATTACATAAATATATTACCTCCAGGTGTGCAAATACATGTACTTGCTGATTTTGACAGAGTACTGCAATAGATATGGCACTGAATTCAAAATGAATTTGTCATCGAACAGCTTTAATAATAATGCTGGTTAAGATTTTAGTTTCATGTGTTTAGAACATGTTCCGTTGTACAGGTAATTGTGTTATACGATTATATTCACAGATTTATTACTATTTAATCGATAGTAATTGTATTTAAATGAATATCAAATAAATGCTTAGTTCTTAAAATGTGTTTCAATAATAAAATTCAAACAAAAATTATTGAATACATTTGTCTCACAATTTGTAAAAATATTTTATTTTCAAATTTAAATAATGTATAAATATTTGCATATCATTATGGAATAATGTACATGGTAATTTTCAAATGTTTGTATGCTTCTGTAAGTACTAAATTTAAATTGGTTACTTAAATATAACTTAAATTGATCAAGTAACTAGAGTTTTAAAGAAGAAAGTGTTAAAAAATTGCTTCTCATTATTTTGGCAAATGTTTGCATAACTTATGATACAATTGATGACTGATCTAATTCAGTACCAATCATACATGTATTAAATGATCTATCTTATACTAACAAGTCTTATAAAAACTTATAAAAACCAAAATTATTACAAACAGCGGATTTTAGTAACCGATATAATAAATTGATGTGTTTTATATATTTTTTGATTTACTGATTACTTAATTATTAAAGCATTGACTTTAAATTATTTGTTGAATAAATTGAGTGAAATATTGAAATCCTATTTAGTATTTATCAGAAAACAAATTCATTTTTGTTTACATCATTTTTAAAAAATAAATTTATGATTTCTTGAAAATTATTTTTAATACAACGATATGTCATATATTGTCAAATATTTACAATTATTTGAATTTTAATGAATAATTAATATTTATTTAAACAATTAGTTAATTACAAAGTTCTTTTAATAAAAGTGAAAGAAATTAATATAATTTATACAGATTGCTATAAATACAATCTGTATAAATACAAATTAATGTTAGCTACAATTAATTTAAGTTTTAGAGTTTTATAAATTATAATTAATTCACTAAAAGATGTGATCATTTTTTAAAAATCTAATCGTAAATTTTGTTTTATATACAGCAGCGAAGGGCGATTAGTACACTTTTTAGTACAATTTTAGTACGTATGCTATGTGACATGTGCAAACGCATTAAAGC